>PVJI01020430.1:0-29058 GCA_004026765.1 Micronycteris hirsuta | reverse complement strand
GCAACCCTTTGGTTCCCAGCCCGCGCTCAATCCACTGAGCTACACCAGCCAGGGCTCACAGCCTTACTTCTAATGGCAAATTTTTTAACAGGAAAAAAAGAGATTATAATATTAAACCAGTTAAATAAACCTCATTCACAAATATAAAAGTAGAGTATGCCAAACACAGAATAATTTTTTTTAGAAATATTTACGATACGGAAAATGTTCATGCAAGTTACGGAAAAAGCGTATGTAGTACAATTCCTTACTATCTTTACCTTTACACAAACACAAAACAGACCCTCTTCGTCCTCTCTCTTAATTTTTTCTGCAGCGCTCACCACCACCAGCTATATAGTGATACAGTTACAGTCTACCTCCACAGTAAAACAAAGTAAGCTTGGGGACACAGGGGGATTGCTCCATTCACCTCCATGTTCCAATGCCTCACTGTACCCGGAGCATAGGAAATCAGCAACGAATATGACCTGAGAAATAAGTGAAGGGCTGAATATAAGCATATGAGCTTACATACACAGAAAGAGAAACAAAACACTGGAAGGTATTCCCAAAATTATGATGGTGGTATGGCTGGGTAGTAAAAATACACATGCTTTTCTTTTTTTCTTTTTGCTGCTCTATAGCTTCTATACCATAAACTTCTTCTAAAAAGCACAAAAGATAAAACACCTTTTCATACATGCATGTGCATGGGTATATATGTGTGTATATTTTACACATATACTTGGTCATCTAATAAGAATATCCTTTATTCCCCAAATTGCTAAGTTAGACAACAGAAAAAATAAAAACTATTTGACTCTCTACTTCAAGTGAATAAAATAAACTATGGAACAAGTGGTTTAAAAAAACAACACAATGAATCCATTTTGCTTCTTACCAACACACAGTTTCATCAAGTCACATACTAAGCACATAAATTCAGATAGAATAATTCTTAACTGTTCCTTATTACATGAAAAATGTTTTTTTGTTTTATAAATGATATGTTGTATTTTGCAATTATGGTGAAAAACAATTTCACAGGTATCTCAATAGGTGTCCTACTGTTTTATTTTTATTAGATGAAACCAGCAATGGCTCCAGAAGGGAGCAAAACTGGATCACGGTGTTCTCATTGGTCTGAAAGCAGCATCGGCATCAAGAGACACACCTGGTGTTGGTATCAAGAGCACCGGGCCATTCAGACAGACAGCCTCCCTTGAAATAAATTAGTGGGGCAGCCTTAACATTAGAAAGCATCTATTCAGGGATGTAAGGTATTTCCTGGGCAATCTTCAATGGTTCTACTTTACATTCCTATAAGGAATATAAAACCTCATAATTAATAAACCTAAAAATCCAATTAATGATATACAAGATATTGTCAATAACAAAGATGACTTTTTTCGATTAACACAGCAAATGAAGTTCATGTAAACAAGTGACATGCAAATAAAGGCTGCTATGTGAAACAGGATGTCAGATTAATGCTGTTCCTCAAAACCAGGATCAGCACTATTTATGCCTGGGGAAGAGCTAAGGAAGGGTATGAAGTGTTCAGAACACCAAGCCCTTTCACCCTTCAGTCCTTGAGACCCCGCAAAAACCGGCCTCAGCCTTCTTTTCTCTTCCCTTTGTTTGCTTCTTAAATATTTCCTTTCATTCGCTATCCACAGAATGCCAAATGACTATTCCTAAAAGGAGAGTTTTCTTTTTTTATTTGGCTGCGTTCCACGGTGATACTTAACTCTAAAAACTCATGACTTAATGTGGTAAATAAGTTTTTTCTTTACTCTAGACAAGAGGTTAGCAAACTATAGCCCCTGGGCCACATCCCATCTGCCGCCTTCTGCTTTTATAGATCCTGTGAGCTAAGATTGGTTGCCATATATTCGAATGGCTGGAAAAAATCAAAAGAAGAATAATATTTCATGGCACATGATAACGATATGAAATTTAAATTTCGGTGTTCATGAATACAGCTTTGTGGGGGCACAGCCATGCCAATTCACTTAGGTATTGTCTATGGCTATTTACGCTGCAACACGAAAGAGTCGCAATAGGGTATAGAGCCCATAAAATAAAAAATACCTTTTTTAAAAAAAAAAAAGTGTGCCAACTCCTGCTCTCGTCTACATGATAGCAACATGTAACACAGATTGTAGACTCCTGTGTTATGCTGCTTTGTGTATACTATCTGGAAGAAACGGAGTAATTTATATAAAATGTATATATCATTTGTTGTGTTACCCTCTAGCTACCTACCTACTTACCTATGTACCTTTGTAAAAATGTGGATGAAAGATCTGGAAAAATTCAGTAGTTCCCCCTTATCCACAGGGGATACCTTCCAAGACCCCCAGTGGATGCCTGAAACTGTGGATAGTACCAAACCTTAGGTATACTGTGTTTTTTCCTATACGTACATATCTGTGATAGTTAATTTATAAATTAAAAATAGTGAGAAAATAACGATGATAACTGATAATAAAATAGAATAATTATAACAATATACTGTAATAAAAGTTAAGGGAATGTGGTCTCTCTCAAAATATCTTATTGTGCTGCGTTCAACTTTTCACTTAAAGAAAGCACTCTGTGGCTTCTCTTTGGCACACTGGAGTCGCCAAGATCACTGCTCTTGCAGTTTGGGGCCATTAGAAAGTAAACTAAGGCCCACCTAAACACAAGCGCGGGGATACTGAGACCGTCACTCTGATAACCAAGAGGGGCTCGAAGGGACCAATGGGCAGGGGGTGTGCACAGAGTAAACACACTGGCAAGGGATGGAACAGGACCACAGGAGATTTCATCACCCTACTGAAGGTGCACAATTTAAAACTTATAACTATTTTTATTTCAGAAAATTTCTATTTAGTATCTTTGGATAGTGTTGACTGTGGGTAAGTGAAACCTCAGAAAGCAAAACCACTGGGCGGAGAGGAGGGAACTACTTCACCACACTGCAGAATGTCAGACTGAAGCAAGAGGGTGGAACTGGATAAAATCTTTCCTAATACTCACCTCACTGCTTTATTCCAGCAAGCAGGTACTACTTTTGTGTTAGGTAAAAAAAGAAACAAAATTCAAGATTTCACATTCCAAATATTGACCTTTCAGAACAAGATAAAATTAAACATTTGAAATGTCAAAAAAAAATTGAATTTCCAAGAATTTCTTAACAGAGTGATCATTTAGGATTGGCACATTCAAGCAAAGGGCAGCTTTAACCATGAAAAATATAAAATGTTACCCAATTATGTCATGTTAACAAAAAAGGCTATATAAAGTATTTTTAAAGCACATAGAATTGGAAAAGGCAAACACAGGTCAGAAACTAATAGTAAAAAGGTAATAAAGAATATAATTCTGATATATGAAAGGATGCTCAGCACCACTCGCCATCAGGAAAAAAAATTATTTTAAAGAAAAAAAAAGAATATACATTCTGAGAGACTGTTATTTCACTGAATCACCTATAAAGACAAGGAACATTTCAATATCTTCAATTTCCTTCCCTGTCACTCCCAAAGTACTGGCTGAAAGCAGCTCATTGCATGCTTAAATAAGAAATACTGATGCATAACTTTTGGTTTAAAACAATGTTTTTCTCAAAATATATTATAAAACCTAAGACTTGCATAGCCATAAGCTCGAGTACCCAACATTTTCACTGTCTTATTTTTTTTTTAAGATTTTATTTATTTATTTTCAGAGAGAGGAGAAGGGAGGGAGAGAAACAGCAATGTATGGTTGCCTCTCACATGGCCCTCACTGGGGACCTGGCCCGCAACCCAGGCATGTGCCCCGACTGGGAATCGAACCGGGACCCTCTGGTTCCCAGCCCGCGCTCAATCCACTGAGCTACACCAGCCGGGCTTCACTGTTTTATTTTTAAATGGACACTAAAGTCTTCCAGAGAACAGGCAGTGCACCCACACAGGGACATGGGGCAGCAGAGCCTCAGTGAGCCACCACATTTATAATTCAACTCCTGCACACTTGTAAATGCTGGCTTTTAAACTGCAAGCCCAGTGGTTCCTTTAACTACGCTCAGATGCGCAATAATTGACAGCTGATTACGACAAGTGGTCTCAAGAGTAGAGTATTATAGCTAATGGTCTGTAAATGTTTTAGTTTCCAAACTTGGGTCAACGTTAAGGCAAGCAAAATCAGGCCTTTCCTTAAATGCCTTTGATTTTTAAATGCCTGAGTGATATAACATTACTCAAAACTCACCTCCCTATTTCTAAAGTCTGAAATACAATATATTTCAATAAAAAAAATATCTAATTCCTCTATGTTTTCTTATGAAATACACTATCCTATGATAATTTTTAAGTATTCACACCTTGAAGAGGAGCAGAAATGATGTGAAAGCAATGGAGCGAAAATACCCAACTATCCAACGATAAAATGTACCTGAAATGTTATAGTCTTTCCTGATTTACAAGTATGCAACTACTAAAAGCCACATTTAAAACAAAATTATGTAGGAAATAATCAGAATACAGTCTTAAGAGCAAAAAAGACAGGATAAAAGTGTAGGTCCAAGATAATCTTAATTTTATAAAAAATGCAATAAACTTTATATGAGATATATATAACATTAAGACATAGTGATTATTTTTTGTGACGGTTGGAACAATAGTTTTTTTGGTTTTTTGTTTTTTTAATGTTTTCCTGAATTTTCAGTTCTACAATAAGCATCATTTTTACAATTAGAGCAGTTTTAATAACAATAATGTTCCTTTGTCTCTATTCCTGTTGAGATATAGTGAAAACTACCACTAAAAATTCAACTAGGCTGTTTATCCACAACTAGAGAAACTAAAGAACATACTTTACTGCAGAACATACTGCAAACATTGGCACAAAAAAAGGGAGAAAAAGCAACGTGAGCAATGTCATTTAAATAAATGACATTTCTAAATAAAAGTCCTGACAAAAACAAAGTGGATAGGAATGGTATGGGTAAAATTAAAATGGAAAACTGTAATATTTTGTTAACTATTATTCTCAGGTTTTAGACTTAAAAGACACACATCCAATGTCAGGAATAAACCTTAAATATGATCAACTCAATATAAACAACTGGAAAGAATTGAAATAATTAACATAATTACAAATATCACTTATCTAAGACTGATGTCTACCCACATTTGCCAGAACTTTGCTGGACACATTTTAACCAAACCTCTGCATTGAAGTGTAGTTTCTACTGAAGACTCACCTTTGCCTTTCACAGAAAAACCAAACAACTCTCCCTGAAGAGTCTCGGAATACTCTAGTAGCACACTTTATAACAGTGTGTTCAATAAAGAGTCTTCTTGTCCTGAGAAATTGTTAAACAAACCAATTCCTACACTTCCACCCGACGTAGCTTGTCCAGCTGGGCCTCGGGAACAAGCATCGTGAGCAAACCATTGGAGGCAAAGGGAAGAGATACAGCATCTCAGAAATTGTTCATGGAAAGGATGAGAAGCTACGGCAAAAAACGGGGAGCAAGTGGGGCAACATAGAAGGGAACTCAGAGTCCTGTGGAGAAGCCAGGGGCCAGCAGAGAAGATTCTGATCATTGCAGCTAGTGGTTACTGAAAAAATAAATAAATAAGAAAACAAACAAACAGATAAACAGCAAAGAGGAATTGGGAAAAGAAAACAGGGGGCGGATGGTGAGCTGGAGAGTGCCAAACCAGGGCCTACGGATGCATCTGTCCACTCGCTGAGAGAATGCCAAGTGCTCACTCAACACGGGGAAACCGAAAAAGCAGCCGACGCCACAGTGAGTCTGCAAAGGGATAGGCAGAGTCTCTGACAACGTGCCGATGGATCACTGCCAAAAGTAAAGTTTTGAGGGGTTCCAGGAGGCCTAAAAAGCCAGGAGATGGCAAGAAAGGTGAGATCACCATCAGGTGAGGGCAGGGCTGAGGCTCCTGCCTGAACAAGGCTTCAGGGAGGCAGCACTGGAGCTGAGAGCGCTGAGGGGTTCACACAGGTGAGCAGCATCGCTACTCACATGGAGCACACAGGTAGGAAGGGGACAGGCACAGGAAAGGGGCCGCCCATTCTGCTCAGGGAACACGCAGTTGCTGTGTGTGTTATAGTTACAAAATATTACCACTTAGGGAACAGGCAGCTAAGGCAAGGAGGGAGGGGGAGACATGGGGAATTTCAACTGCATACCCCAGGCAATGAAAACAGTCAGACCAGTTGCCCAGAGAAGATGGGTAAGTGCAAGTGAGCTTGGGACAAAGGAGGGCAGGAGAATGTGAGGGAAAAAAGTTAGGAGGCAAATAAAATTCTTCAGGTGAGAAGTAATTTTGACCCCGAAAATGGAGCCAAGAGGACAGAGGTGAAATAGATTTTGGAACTGGAATGAGGAACAACTGGCAATTACTAGCTATATGGAGGGAGAGAAAGAGATGGCAAAAGATTGCTGAGAAAGAGAGAGTTTTAAAAAGGTTCACATCAAGGGAGTTCAGATGAAAGGGATGTGAATAAGATGCTTGCAGAGGGCCCTGAATCCCCCCTAAACCCTCCTTTTTAAATATATGGTGACTGCATTATTGACTGCCAATGGACGCTGCACACAGTAGGCACTCAGGAAAGCACCGCGCTTAGTCAGCTCGCTCCTAACGTATAGGAGGCCAGCACGGAGGGCATCCTCAGGGCAGCACCCACAGCTCTGCTGCTGGGGCAAAATAATCAGCACAGATGCTAGCGGCAGACAGCCTTCCAAAAGCAGATTGCTAAGGGACAGGGAGCCGCCAGGACAGGGGCCTGACCGGCCGGCATCACCCCACTCTCAATAGTGTCTGCAAACACACCCTGGGCTTCTCAGAGGTCCGTCATCTGATCTTCCCAATAGGCTGTCATGTGCTGAAAGATTAAGTAAAGAATTCTCACACTGCCTAAGGCAGCAGCATGCTTTGTATCTCATGTGTGGAATCTAATGAACAAAACAAGCTATCATGCAAAACAGAGATAGACACATAGACAGAGAGTGGGGCTGGGGGAGGGACTGAGCAAAAAAGAAGAAAAGAGGAAGAACTCTGGGAGCCGGACAACAGTGCAGTGACTGCTTGGGGAGCGGGGGCGCGGGGGGGGGGGGAGACGGAGGAGGGTCGAGGGGATAAACGGTGATGCTCAGAGACCTGACTTGGGGTGGCGAACACACAGCCCAATGTACGGATGTAGAACTGTGCACCTGAACCTGTATAATTTTGTTAACCACCGTCACTCCAATAACTTTTTCTAAAATTGGTTCAGTGGCAAAGAAATCTTAGGAAATATCACAATAAGAGCTACAAAAATTTACTATACTTAATAAACACTAGCAGATGGATGCCATCCAATCTTTAATTATCTTCAACTCATTATGCACACATTAACCTTGACAAATTAATAAAGGTGAACTAATAAACTTGTGAGCTTCCATAATTTAAATACTTCCAACTCACAGAGAATATATACAGAAAAATGTTGATAAAAGCGTTTAAATGGGCTCTTTTTCATCCTTCTTAAAACTATAACATAAAATAGCTATTGAGTGACTAGGCTTGGCCTTTTTTACCTTGCTCTTTTTACTCTGTAAGGCAGACTAGGATAGGTTCCAAGCTATTAAACTATTTGTGATGCACAAGTCATCATCATAATTGGGGGCACACTTTCTTTGACCTTTTCAAAACTTTCATTTCCCAAATGTGACAGATAAGAAGTGCTTTTATAGCACCAATAATGATTTTTTCCTATGGGAACTTGCCAATTATAAGTTGAAAACGAAGGAAAGACCACACTGGATATACATTTAGAATCTCAATGCACCCAAAATATAGCTGAAATACTTAAGAATCATGCTCAGAGGATAGTTCAGGTGAGTTAAGAATCTAACCTAGAGAAATACAGACTAAAATAGTTCTAGGGCAAATATTTACTCTCTTCAGCACTTTACCATAACCCTAAGTGCCCGTAAAATGTGTTCAGTGAAAAGTGACTGAGTAGTCCACAACAGTATCTGCAACTATTAGTCTGAATCTAAGCTTTTAAATATTAGTGTTAGAAATTTAACCCGTGATACACAAAGCTGTTTCCATAACACACACAACCTACAATTAAGTTAGGCATCAAGTTCCTACCGGCTCACTAGACTTCAGACATCTCGAGGACTGTCCAACTTCTCTTGTTTTCTCAGTACCCAGCATGATGGAAGCACACGAAGGCCTTGATGAACGTGACACTTAACTGAAACCATTCAGATACTCCAAGAGTGTTTCATAAAGAATATTTGCTGCTCCCCACTCTTCTCTCACAATAAATTACCCTTTATGGGAACATGACTTTACTCTTCATTTGACTCATACACGCTAAAGTAAAATTCACTCATTCATTCCCTTGTTCATCCACTCAGCAAATATTCACTGATTTACTCTTACACATTGTTCTAGTCCGCCACTATCCCATGTGGTAGCCACTAGATACATGCGGCTAGCAAGCGTGTGAGAGGCGTAAATTACCCACCAGATTTTTCACACTTAATCCGAAAAAAGGACATAAAATACCTCAATAATTTTATATAGATGACATGTAGAAATATTTTAGATATGTTGGGTTAAAAGCATTAATAATATTAATTTAACCTTTTTTCTTTTTGTTTTCATAATATGCTACTAGCAAATTTGGTACACGGTGATTACCAAAACTTGGGAAAACGCCCTATTTTTGACAACCTGACATCCTACTGGAAGACTTCTGTGGTACACAAAGAAGTAAGTAATAAGCAATGTTACACAATTTCAGATAATGAAAAATACGTGACGAAAACAAAGCCGGGTACAAGGAAAGAGAACGACCGAAAAGGACTATCGTAGGCATGACAGCGTTCTCTGGGGAGGAGACCTCTGAGCAGCACACATAGTAAGAAGAGGCAGTACGCAGATCTGAGGGCTGTTCTGGGCAGGGAGAACTTCAAGTGCAAAGGCCCTGAGGTGGGAATGAGGTGTGCAAGTTGGAACACTGGCAAGAAGGCAAGGGTAGGGCACAATGCGAACAACAGGGGGAAGGTTAGAAGGCAGAAAAACTCCAGAGGATGGATGTTCCGGTGAGAAGTTTAGGCTCTTTGAACCTACAAAATCCATGTAATTCACATCAGAATTCCTTTGGATTCTCCGTGAAAACTGACAAGCTGTTACTTCAACTTTATTAAGTAAACGGCGAAGAACAGAGAAGATTTTGACCTACCAAATTACCAACAGTTACTATGAAAGCTGGAGTCGGGGATGAGACTCGGGTGAGTGCAGTGAGGCTCAGGGAGCCTAAAGGCAGCGTCCCCATAAATTCTGTGTCCTGGGTGCCCTTCCTGCCTCACCCTATTCTTGGCACTGTGGTACTGACTTAAGTATAGATGAAACAAAACTAGTGGAGTATAACTGAGCAGCCCAAACAGTGCCAGGCAGCTGAATGTTTAGAACACACAATACTGCGTGTGGGGATATGTATATATGTGTATGTATATGTATGTGTGTGTATATGTATACACACATACCTCATTCATACATACATATGTATAAGGGACACATGCATGAGGCAAGGGTATAAAAATATAAATGGGAAAAAAATAGTAACTTAAAGAGAGGAATCACTTCTGGGGAGTGAGACAAAGAGTGGAATGACGGGAATCGGCGTGAACATACTCATAATCTTTCATTCTCTTTTGTAAAAGATTTGATGTCATACATACAAGTGGCACACAATATCAGAAATGCTGATTTTATAATTAAAAGTAAAGAATAATACAAAATTTTACCTATATTCACAGTTTTAATTACAAATGTGTGGTCCCTACCAAGGATTGGAAATGCACAAAAACAGTATTAATTAATATGTTCCAAACTCCTGTTACATTACTTTAAAAGTGGTAATTAATATTTTGTAAAGAAAACATGTTATAAATCAGAAAAAGACCAAATTGAGAGCCTAAAATTATACAGAAAATATATAACTTGGGATCGACTTTATCAATGCTGAGCAGCAACACGCTGCCCACATGTATTCACTACAATTAAAGAGTCTCAAAGGTGCCAATTCAAATAACTAAGTAAATCTGCATTAATTACTCAAAATTTACATTTTACTTATTATAGTATAACTAAGCAGTTTTTTAAGTTTTCTAATACTCATAGAGCATTATAGTTGAAGGCATTTTTTATTATTAAATAAGACACAATTTGGGGAGAGTTGGATGTATACTACACCTGGAAACACCTTATTTACCCAAATGAACACATTTGTTCAAACCTCATTTCCTTTGAGAGCCATCAACACTGTTGTGGTTTTGATTTATTACTTGAGGATTTAAAAAAATGAATAAAATAAGATTTTTGGAAAGTTTAAAATAGTCTGTAGGCTCCCAGTCTCAGCATAGGAACTAACCCTCAGAATAAAGTTCACTGCTTAAAATAAAAAATTAAACAGAGGAAAAAATTCAAAATAAAGTCCTTCACCTTTGGTAAAGTAAAGAAAAAAAAAGGGACGGCAAAGAAGGATACTATCTACAGAAGTAATATCTCTGCACGTATGAGAGTAAGGGGCGGGGGCGGGGGGCGGACTGTGTGGCCAGTTAGTATGTAAACATCACAGTCGTCTGGGTGGATTCGTGACTGAACATCAGCAACCAAAGGCTGGTGTCACCGCTAACCTTCTCCAGGCCCTTGAATGTGAAGGTTGGTCAAGGCCATCAGAAGGAAATGTGTCCTTTTACAGCAGCATGCTTGCACAGAGAGAAATGTCATTATTCAGGCATCTCAGGAAGCTATGTTAATTCTCCCTGAGGCCACACCAACAGCTCCAGAAAGCTGCCTTTAACTGGAGAGGCAGGCAGTTAAACAAACAGGGAGGATTCCTGGTGACATCGGCCAAAGACCCTGCCAAAGATGACAAAGATGAGACGTAGAGGAGGCCACCCAGGGCTGTGAAAGTCTCAGGTGGCCACCGCTCTGTCTTCTCTCCTGGGTACACGATCAGAACGTGATATTCTCCCCACCTTGGATATTCGCACATCAGAGTCGTCACGCATTTCCTTGCTGAATAACAGAAGGGAACGGGAAAGCCTGAGAGTTTGGAACAAGATTCAGCTTTAGTATTTAATACTCACTCGTAATGCAGTGACCTCAGACAAACTATCATTACCATCCCTGCTATACTCAATATTCATACTCACCTGCAGATTACACATCACATTTTGAGCAAAAGTCACACCACAGGCTTGACTCAGGTCCTCCCGTTCTACCCTGCAGCAGGCCACCAATGCCAGGTACGTACACCTGACTCCGTTTGTTTGGCATTCTATTAACAGGGAAACCCCATGACTAGAATTCCACATTAATGCAATATTGATAATGACCCGAGACACTGAATCAAACATTCTGAATCAAATGGAAGTTTAATTATACTTAGTGTATTAGATTATTTAACCATTTAGCAACTTGAGTAATTAGAAAACAAACGAAATTGAGTATTTTAACAATGTTAGTAATTAGAAAACGAATACATCACAAAGGTAATTAAAGTGTCTCTAACAATATGTGATTTCCCCCCAATATACCAATTTCCTCATTTCCTAACCAAAATAAAGCGGTTTATGTGGATGTCCCACATATAACAAATCTGAAAAAAACAATAAGATTATACACTTCACATGGAGGACAACAAGCAACATCACTATACTATCCTATCCCCTGGCTGCACTCAGCGCAATCGGAATGTGAGGTTCCCTTTCCCAACTGCCGTGAGGTCCCCTTGGGGGGCTGCCAGTGTTCTGTGTTGCTCTGAGGAAGCACTGTGGGAGGGGCCTGTGAGCTAAAGCAGAAGAGGATTCTGATCCAAACATTTCTGGCATGTTCATTTTTATTACAATTTGCACTATGTAAGCACAGGCCTCAGAAAAGAGAAAACTTGACTACCAACCATTTTATTTCCCTTTCATGAATCCATAAACTTTACTTCTAAATATAAGCCTTCAGGTGGTAACTTGCATGCTCACGTAAATGATGTTCAAGGTACACAGAACCACTACTACGCCTGCCAGCCCCCCACCACCACACACTCACACACACACCCATTGCATTTCAAACCTTATAATGTCTCATTTTAGTTGACATGAGGTTTTTCAGTAGTCACTTCCTTCAGTAAGGCCTGTCTCGGTGGAAAGGGAAAAACCTGACACTTAGCACATGGAAAAGCTGAATTTAAAAAAAAAGAAGAGAAGGAAATTGTTATAATTATAGTGACTGCTTTCACATGCAAATTAAGTTTTCCTTGGGGGACATTTGCATACTTCTCTAAAGGAATCCCCATGCCAAAAGTACACGTTAAGCTTTTCCGATCCAGTCTTTAAAAGCCAGGCACTTGCCCAGGAACTGAATAGGGAAACAGTCTATGAATGTGTTCCAGACCATGTCCAGATATGTTTATTTGAGAAAAGGACTTTACAATGTAATTTATAATATTTAAAAGGTAAACCATCTATGCTGAAGGAATTGAGGGTTATCAGTCCAGCTGAGACAACCAATAGTCAGGCATTTCTGTCATCAGGTCTCCCAAACTTATCGCAACCCGGGTTCATAAAGATAAATACAATTTAAAAGGTAAACACATTTCTCCTCAGATGTTTAACATCCAACTACAGAATAAAAATGTTCACGGTTGTTAAATACTATGATTCAATGATATTTCTGTGATAAAGAAATAAAGAACGGGTGAAGAGAGTATCTAAAATGAAGATACTTTTTTCATTTAATTTTGAGGCAAATATGTATCTGTCCTTAATTGTTGAAAAATATTTTAGATAATCAGCCATGAAGAAAAGATGCTAGCAGTTCTTCCCATTAGTGGGCTTTCAGAAACATTAGATACACATTTCTACTTCACAGTGGAAAAAATACTTTGGGAAGGCAATAATCTATTCTAGATCAAAACAATCATTTCTTTTTTTTTTTAAGATTTTATTTATTTATTTTTAGAGAGAGGGTAATGGACGGAGAAAGAGAGAGAGAAAGGTTAATGTGTGATTGCCTCTCACATAATCCCCCACTGGGGACCTGGCCTGCAACCCAGGCATGTGCCCTGACTGGGAATCAAACTGGCGACCCTTTGGTTCACAGCCTGTGCTCACTCCACTGAGCTACACCAGCCAGAGCAAAAACAATCATTTCTATGTGGAAGAAAATTTAATCTATGAGAGTTACTTGAAGGAGGTCATTCTTCTCAAAGAGGCTATTTTTACAATACAATAAATACAACTATTCTTAAATAAACTGCCCACCAACAGCAGAAAATTAGCCACTTGCATCCAAAGCAGCCTATTTTCGTCAGGACTTTGCAAGCACACAAGTTAGCAGTGGCTTTGGGAACTCTGAATCCACCAGCTTCCGCAGCCTTTGTCCAAATTGGAGGTTTGTGGGTGGAAGGCAGAACCAAAATGAGTATAAACATTTCATAACTCAGAACCTTTGAGATGATCTGTCAGCAGGGTTGGGACCCAGCTTTTTATCTGAAACCTTTATAATAATGGAACACTTTGAAAAATAACAGAGAGAAGAAGCAATTTTTGGAAAAATATTTTGAAAAGTGCAAAATGCTCACAATATGTTAAGGAGAGAAAGCACAAGATCTCGATTTTACAAAACAAACAAAAACAAAATGCTGCGCACAGCCATCTGCAAAACCGCTCCTGTGCCTCGTAAGCAGGTGCACTGCCAGCGCGGGCCTGCGACCAGCAGTGCTTCCAGGGCCAGGCTGCCACTCCTCGCAGGTGGAGGGCAGCCCCGAGGAGGCCGGGCCCTGAGGAGGTCATCTGTGCCAAAGCTGAATCTAACATCATTCAACCGGGCATTCACCAAACATACTTTTTCTGGAACACCTATTAACATTCTCACCGCCGCCCTTTGGAAACAATCTGTTAAACACAAAATGACCAATTACTTAGTGAATACAAACATTTTTTTTTCCTGGAACACCTATTAACATTCCCACCGCCGCCCTTTGAAAACAATCTGTTAAACACAAGATGACCAATTACACAGTGAATACAGGTAGATCCTGAGAGAACGACACTCAAATACCTACAGTGGTCAGTGACCTGAGCGCTGTGCAATTTCAGATTACAATAATTTCCCACAAAACACATGCGTTACTGTCATCATCTGAAAAAAAATGCAACATTTTGGGCTAATGAAAATGCCACAGTGTTCCACTCTCATCTTAAACTATTCACTGATGAAAGTACATCTGTGACTTCAAATGCCAATACACTAATTTGGAGAAAAGCAGGAAGATTTGGCAATCTGTAGATTGCCACGTGTAGACCCGCTAGAAAAGAGATGTGGTCAGCTTAAACACCGATCTCAGATTTCTGGTGTCCTATGAAAAAAAGTGAAGCCAGGAGCCCAGCCCCGGCTGAAGACAAAGAAGAACCTCTCTGCCTCTCTAATTTCCTGTTTATTCTCTCAGATGCCAGCCACGGCTTGCAGCCTTTGTGAGAAATGTTAAATGCGTACAGATCGTCCTAAACAAGGTTCAATCTCTCTATCTCCCATGCCGCTCCAAACACAGTAAATAGAGGAGAAATTATAGCCTGAGACATTTCTGTGTCTGAGACATAATGCCTTTATCAATAGAAAGAGTTATAAATCCCATGTTTTAAAAATCCACGTTTTTTAAAATAAATGCTAATCAGCGTAAATGTTCTTTTCAATCAAAAATATATTTTACATATCTTCAACTGTAATTTTTATGCAAAATTTTTAAAAATACATATCTTCAGCTGTAATTTTTATGCAAACAAAATAGTTGAAAGACTGCATGTTACCACAGAATGCAGAATGATACTGCATTCATTTTTCTATGCTGAGTTTCAAAATGTTCTACCAATCAGCACACTGAAAAAATAGTTAAGTTCTGTTGAGTAAAATATGGGTTAATTACTAACAGCACAACTGCTAAGCTTCTCTGTCAAAACTCGTCCATAAACTTGAATAATGGATGCACAGAACATAAATCCTGGAAAAGGCGATCCCGCCCCTCCACACCCACCACTCTCAATGCTGATGCCTAAATTAGTTCCGTGGCCCACTGGTCACACTGCTGGTTAGGGGGAGAGAAAGCCAGGCGATGGTTTCCGGAAGACTATGGTTTTGGAACCGTAACTGGAAACTCCGTGAGCGACTTAAGACAGTGATTGCATCTCAGCCCTCGCAAGGACACAGAGACAATATTTATGAGAATAAACTTACTCCATCTGTGCCTGGCACACAAAGCTTTCTCTTCACTGGATTAGGCTCACACTTTAACTTGTTCTGCCTGTTTTCCAAATAACTCTCGGCTGATGCCAGAAAAACCCTCCTGTTATTTTATCTGAGCCCAGCTTCCATAATTTGATAAGCACTAGAATGTGTGCATTCTGTGTGTGTCAGAAGAGGGGGTGATCAAAGTGCTTATTAAATCAAGAAGCAATCATTTCAGGCCATTTGAAAACATCATTCTGTTTCCCATACTTACGCATTCAGACACCACATGATTTCCCTACAAGAGAAAACAGTGAGATTTTCCTTTCCAAATGGAGAACCTACTAAAATTGTATCTTAAAGTTTTATTGTATTACTTTCATCAATGTTTTCAAGAGAAAGTACCAAAGAGGTGAATTTTTTAAACAAATCAATGTCTGGAGAAGAAACTCTGGCACAGTTACTGTCACTCTTCTGGGGGCACATTTCCCAAACATTGTATTAGGCCCCAGAGACAAGAGTTCTCACCTTTGCCTTGAAGAGGATTATTGTATATTGGGGATCATTGTATATTGGGGATCACGGTATATGTTCTCAGCATCAGGAAAAGTATTCATCTATACAGGCTAAGGTATTGTTTCAAGCTGCCAATGTGTTCCCAATGTCATATTTCCGTAGACTCAACAAAGTCTGCCAGGCACCCGGTTCTCTATTTCCTATACATTTCCCACAATCAACCGCTTCAAGCACTCCTGACCTTTCTGGGTTTTCCATATTTTCATTGCCTTTCCCCCTGCCTCCCTCCCTGCCTACCTCCTCCAATACACTTCACTTTCTCAATGGTCCTCCTGTTATCTCATCTGAACCCAGCTTTCATAATTTGATGAGCATTAGAATATATGTATTGTGCATTTGTTAGAGGGGGGATGTCAAGATGTTTATTCAATCAAGAAGTAATCATTTTAGCCCATTTTTAAAAAGTGATTCTTCCAAATAGAAGTAACCTCGTATCACTCTTGAGCTCAAATCCCCCCAGCGGCTCTCCATTTCACTTAGGAGCCCAAGTCTTCACAGTGGCCTCCGAGACCCTCCAGGGTGTGCCCACTGGTTCTGCCCTGAAGTTGCAGTACTCCATCCAGTCACACCGGCCCCTACTCTCGCTCAAACACTCTAGGCTCAGTTCTGCCTTAGGGTGTTGTCATTAACGTCCTAAGCCCAGAAGGGTCTCCCTGAGACCGCAGTCCTGACCCAAAGACCACCTTCTCCATTCCCTATCCATCCTTCCTAAACTTCCGCACCCCCATGCTCCCTATTCTCCTTCACTACTTTTTGTTGCTCTGTAATATTTATCATCAGTCACTATATACTATAATTTTGACTGCTTATTGTTCTGTCTTCCCCACTAGAATGTAAGCATCAAGCTGAGTTTTTGTCTTTTTCTCTTCACGTGTAAAACCCCAGCTCCTAAAACAGTGCCACGCCTGAGGTAGGTGTGCAACCAGAAACAGTTAAATGGGAGAATACAGGGACCTCTGTCACCTGTTCCTATTTGCAAAAGCGCACGATAATTTTCACATAAATACCTACACAACGAATGCAAAGGGACAGAGACAAGTTTACCATGAGTGGGAGACAGTCAAAGCTGGGTAATGGTTGTACAGGGATTCTTCACGCTGTTCTTCCTAATTTTCTGTATATTTGAATTTTCTTTAATAAAAATTTAATGCACATTTTCTTAATTACTTGTAATGACTACATAGCCTGACTCTGCCATAACTAGCTAACCATTACTGTGCTGAAGGATATTTGGGTTCCACCTTTTTCTATATCACAGAAGGTGCTAGAATATTACACAACTATCTGATTATAGCCTTAAAATAAATTAGCAGGAATCGAAGAGTTTGCACATTTAAAATCATACAATCTTCCCTTCAGAAATTCTGAACCCAAGGATGCTGCTCAAACGGTGGTCCACAGAGAGGTGCCGGACCACCAACTGCTCGCTCCCATGTTACAAGACAGGTTCAGAAACTGAGAGTAAACACTTAGGAACTTCTATGGGAATCTGACAGAGTAACTGTGTATCTGATTAACATTTTATAGAAATGTATTTGAGATTTTATTTTGTATATTTTTCATTTTCTTTTTCTGGCAATTTACTTTTAATGTATTTTACAATATACCAGTCAAAAAAATGGGAAAAAATAGTCTTTCATTGGTTTAAGAAGAACTACACTCCAATACTTACTTTCCCACACCATCGTCAATTGCAGAGGTTTGTGTTTTTGTTTTATTTTCATCATTTTGGTTACTGAGCTATACCGTTGTTGGTTTAATTTGCACTTTTGATTTGTTAGTAGGTTTGCGCATCCTTTTAATGCTTGCTGGCCCCATAATCATCATTTTATGAGCTACCTGTTTACATTTTTCCCCATCATTCTATTAAGATGTCTGTCTTGTTCATAAAATTGTAAGAGGCAATTGTAAAAGCTCTTTATAGTAGGAATATTAGCCCTTTGTCGGTCATATATTATGTAAATATTTCCCCAGAATATTGTCTTTTAAACACGTTTACATAGTATTCCATTCCACTAAAATAAAATAATAAAGATTTAAAATGTTTGTGTAGTTTTATATTTTAATTCTTGCCTTCCTGGTTTCTACTTAGAGATGCCTTTCCCACCACACGATTATAAAAATATCCATCCATATATTTTGCTCACACATTTAAAGTTTACCTTGTTACACTGTTAACTTTTGTGCCCAAGAATGATTGTTGTATGAGTTGTTTGGTAGGGACCCTGCTTTATTTTTCCAGATGACTAGGCAAGTGTCCCAACATCTTTTACTGAATAATTCATCTTTTTTCCTTCCAATTTGAAATGCCAACCTTATCACATACCAAATTACCATATATACTTATCTAAAAATAGACTCTGTATTTTATTCACTGATGTATTCTTCTACCAATACCATTGTTCAATCATTACTGACTTATAATATTCTTTAATATTTGAGATGGCAAGTACCTAAGATAAACACTTCTTAAAATTCTGGAAACATTTTATAGGTTCATTCTTCCAGATGAACTTCAGAATCATTCTGGCAAGTTCCTCAGTTTTGATAGGGATTGTATTGTGTTTTTAGTTTCACTGAGAAAAACTGATGTGTTTGTATTACTTTCCAAAAACAGAGTATCCACCTCCACTTACTTGCAACTGGTACTTTGTCCTATGATTGAATTTTATAGCCTTCCTCATGAGTTCCTACACATATCTAGGTAAGTTACTCTGAATTTCTATATAGTTGTCTATTGTTATTATAAGTGGAATCTCTTTTTAACAATGTTTTCTAACATTCATGTTTATAGTTGTCATTAGTATAGTTTTACTTACTTATTTTATAGCCAATCAGCAATATTAGTCAACAATCATAGTACTTCTAAAAGGTTTTCCAATTGAGTGAAATCATACTCTGTTAATTCCATTCATACTCTCAATTCATTCATTTAAAAAAAAAAGCAAGCAGTTGTTACATGAAACTCTAAGTATTAGTGCAACTGAAGATCTACAGTATATAAAAATATGGACCCCCTCCAAGGAACATAAAATGTTGGGAACCACCCTACCTGGTTTCAGAAGCTGTAACTCCCCATGGCTAAGGCTGAGTGAGAGACCTTGGGACCATAAGCCACTAAGGAGACAAAGCTTATTTCCCTGTCAGGGGCACCGCGTCTACCCCCTTTACTTCAGTCTGCTTGGCCCCAAGCGCATGGCCAGTTACCCAATGACAGGTAAGATTCCTCAAGGGAGGAACAACCTAAGACAGGCACAGTCACTTAGGGGCTTCCAGGGAAAGACTTGGAGGGCTATAGAAAAAGGGGGTGATGGACCCTCGCCCCTGGGCTTTGACTTAGTCTGAGTCCTCATTCTCTCTGTGAGAAGTCTCCTAGTCTCTTGGCTGCCTTACTTCCCCTGCCTGACTCAAGCCTGAAACAATGTCGGAGGGCGGTGCAGTGCTGGGCTGGAACAGGTGGTTCCCCAGGGTGATCAGGCCTAAGAAAGAACACATAAAATCCTGTGAAACCTGCTTTGCTAAGAATGTCCTCAGTTTTCTGATAAGGGTCCAAGCATGAAATGAGTTTGTTTCCCCAAAGTTTTATGGCCTTTTAGCTAACTGACCCTGATTCAGAATAAGCCCTCATAGTTCTTTGTATGTTATCTATTGTTTGATCCTTACTGCCTGACAATGATTGATGAACTTTACCTGTATTCCTGTGCAAATTGAACCCAATAAAAGCCCATTGAGGAAAAGGCTCCTGGTCCTTCTCCTTCAAGAGATCGGCCACCTTTCCTCCCCAAGCAGATCATGTCTTGGCAGACTTATTCTCATCTGTGGCAGCTGGGGGGCCCTGCGGGTGGAGCTCCCCCACAATAAAATCTACTAGAATACATAAAAATACATACACATGCATGTACAGGGTCTGGCACAAATAATGCCCCTTTTTTATTACAAAATCATAAACATGTAATTCTGTAACATAATATCACACTCAAGCACACCCTATGACATTTTAGGTGAAATGTTCATATTAAAACTATAAATTATCATATCCATATTATTACCCTACCAATCACACTCAAGCAGGTCTTACTTCTGCAGGACCCTGTTTTGTTGTATAAAATAGAAACTGGGGGTCTTTACAAAGGATAAAGTTAAAATTTACTATAAGAGAAAACAGAGTGCACATTACAAAAGGGTGGAGAGCTTAAAGAAATCTTCATGAGAAGGTAGCACTTACTTTAAGCACAGAATGTCAGAGTACGAAAAGATTACAGGTGTGAAATTCTATAGGAAGAGAGAGGGAAAAACCAACATAGGACCAAACGTGAAAGGAGAAAAGCCCCAAGTCTGTTTGGAGCACAGGGAATGCTAAAGAATGATGAGTGTAAACTGGTAAATGGACCATCCTGAAGCAAGACTAACTTGTTTCACGTGTGGCAGGAACTGGGGAGCAAGGGGATGAATAGAGCTCGGCTTCGGGAAGCTGAATCTGGGGACACAGGACGCAAACGTGGAGCATTGCTGGGGTGAGAAGAACTGAGGCAGAGAGTGTATGGTGGTGTTAAAACATGGGCACAAATTTCTTTGACACCCCTCCCACTGAGAAGTGGGGTCACCTAAGTCCCCTGCCTTGATCCTGAGCTTTGTGACTGCCTGCCTGTTATTAACGTGAGGTGACAGTGGGCCGGTTCCTAGTCCCAAATCTTAAGAAACTGGCAACTTTCATATCCTATCTCTTGGGATAGTTATTTTTGTCACTCAGCCACCACGCTATGAGGAAGACCAAGCAGTCTGTGAACAGCCCACTTGCAGCTGGACTCAGGTTCCTGGACCTCAGATCCCAGCTGACAGCTAGCACCAACTTGGCAGGCATGTGAGAGAATCGTCTCAGAAGTGAACCCCGTGGCACGCAGTCAAAACACCTTGGCTGATGCCACAAGAAGCAGAGACAAGCCTTCTCTGCTGACCCGCAGTTTCAAGATAGCTGTGATTTTAAGTACTTGGTTTTGGAGTGGTTTGTTGCATAGCAATAGTAACTAGGACAGAGACCAATTTAGAGACTCGCAGTGGTTCAGATCAATAGGACCAAGAAACAACTTGAAAAGTAGCTGTAAGAATGTGGGGAAGGGTTAGATGCCAGTGATATTTTGAAGACACAATAAGAACATTGCAGCCTAAAATTTAAATTAAAAACTAGCCCCTAGTTATTTCTCTGAGTAAAAATTAACTAGATAGAAATAGTTATTTACTAATATTTGGAATTGCACATTGTGGTAGATTAGAATATTTCAAAGCCAACAGTCATTCCCTCTCCCTCCCCACACCACACCCCTCACTGGAAGAGTACCCTTTCCTGACCCATTGATCCCGCGCTTGGACATTTGACATGCTTTATCAGTGGTATGTTGAGTTGAAACAATAGTGGATCAGCTCCAAGAAAAGGCCTTAAGAGACACTGAAGATTTCTGATTGGTCTTTGGTATCTCAGAAGAACATACACCCCAGGCAGAACTCAGGCGAGGAACACAGGGAGAAACCCTGGATCCAGCCCACAGCTCGGAGCCCAGCCCAGGGGAGCACAGTCAAGGTGAATCAAACCCCAGCCAACCCACAGATACCACAGTGAGAAACACCTACAGTAATAAGTAACATAAGCGGTATATCACTGTAATAAATAAGTAATCATCTGTATGGCACTGGTTCATTGTCCAAAAAATGCATTTACTAATATTTGGGAACTGCCCACCATCCCTCCACATATGTAAACAATCATAAACCCAATTATCAACACTCGGAAATGCCTCTCCTTTAGAGAAATACAGTATAGATACATGCACTGATATTTTAAATGCTTCCATTTAATCAATTAGGTGATGGAGCTTTCTGTAGATGCAATAAAGAGAGTGTTTTAATACATTAAGCAGTTTTTGGTGGGAGTTTCTTTCTGTCATCCTTGACTTCCTACTGCAACCACACTCTGTGGATGGAGATGTCCTGGTACAAAGCAGCGCACGTGACAAAATGAGAGACTCTGCAGACAACACACAGGGGTCACTGCCCAGCGGCTCTCAAAGCGAGCGCCCAGGGCCCTTTCAGGGGGCCAGGAGGGCAAAACCACTTTCATAACGATACAAGACAAGTGATTATTTGCCTTTTCACTCTCATTCTTTCAACGTTGGGAGCTTTTCAGAGACCTCATCGTGTCTGATCTCTCAACAGACTACAGAAGCAAACGAGAATCCAGATATCTTCTATTAAGTCAGAAACTAGAAAATTTCAAAAATATAAAATAGCACCACAGTTTTCACCAAACTTACCTTATTTTTTAAAATGTAGTAATTTTTTATTTATAAAATGTTATTTATAGTAACATGTAATGGATTTACTATTGGTATTTAAAAATTAATAAACATTTTTAAATGACTCCATTTTCCTTTCTAATATGGCAAATTTTTATGATATAGGCCACATAAACAAAAGGTGTTCAGGACTGTAAATAATTTTTAAGAGTACAAAGAAGCATGCCCAGGCTGTTGTGGCTCAGTTGGTTGGAGCATCTTCCCACAGGCCGAAAGGTTGCAGGACACGGTCAGGGCACACACCCAGGTGGTGGGTTTGATCCCTGGTCAGGGATCCTCTTGCATACAAGAAGGCAACCAATTGATGTTTCTCTCTTTCTCTCTCTCTCTCTTTTGTCCTCTCTCTCTAAAATCAGTTTTAAATAATATCTTCGGGTGAGGATTAAAAAAAGAGCATGAAGGAGCCTGAGACCAAAAAGTTTAAGACATACTCTAACACCCTATCCACTGGATTAAGGTACAAATCAATATGTTTCAATAAAATCGTGAAATGGAAGAAGAGACTTTAAGAAAAGTGGAAGCAATGGAGGCAAGGTTGTGGGATTCCTGTAAGAACAAGTCCTCAACTTAAATATTATCACCTTCATAGTTTAGATGAAAGCGACAGTCATGTGGCTCCTTTGTGCAAATTTTTTCTTTGTTTCTAATAATCTTGCTGAATAGAGCCTGGGCATGGTAGAAGATGCGGCAGGAAGATTAAGTCATCTGTCAAAAGCTACACAGTGCTGACAGTAAAAATTATCTTATATTTTATTCAAGTTGCTACATAGCACTTATAAGATTATGAAAGGGAAAAATGGAGGTGTACTAAGTCAATAGAAATGATAAGTTAACATACATACTTATTTGTGTTTATTAAGTATTTTCCCCCAAAGGACTCAAAACATTTCAAATATATTAACATACATGAAACCTCTGTTAATAATCTCACAGTGTACAGAGGCTGTTATCACATTTTAGAGGAGGAAAATGTATTAGTTAATACACAGCACACTAGATAACAGACAAACATCAAATTCCTAACACCTCCAAGCAGCCCTTCACACGGCATGCCAGAGGCCGACAGATGACCTCTGGAACGACCGCACCTGAAACTCTGAATGGGCCTCACATACGTTCTTCCCTGTTTTAATCTGACTTCGCAGCATCCTTTCCACCCTCACTGTCTGTCTAAAGAGCCTACATGAACCCTTAAACCTGGAAAATGTTTTCTAATAAAGCCACTGAAGATGTATTATACATTTACAAATTGAAAAATGAAGTCACTGAATCTGGATGCTCAGAAAGCACAATCTTTGTGGTTAACAGGTTACTCAAAATACAGAATCTGCATTTTACGAAAATGGCAAATTGTTTTTCCAATGAGACATCAAGTTCTCCTCTAACCCTTGGGTGTGTCTACCTGTGTGAAACATGGGGCAATATAGAGAAATATGTGTCCTAGCTTCTCCAATAGTGTCATCCTAAGTATGTTTAACATGTGCTACTATTCAGTAAAGAGGAAGGTTCCAAGTAATGAGCAGCTAAGAAGAAATGACAACATTTATGGAGCTGAGGAAGGTTGTTCAAGGGTAATGTCAGCTTCTGTAACAAGTAAATTTAAAAAGTGTAGAACGGCTCAACACAATAGAAGTTTATTTCTCCCTCTCTCTCATGCTCACATAATTTACGTTCCTTCTTCTATTGCATGGAGTTATTTGTGGGAAAGACGGCAAATGTGACCATCAAAGATTTCCTGTGTAGGTGTTTCTGGCTGGTGAAAAGCCCTTGTTCATGCAACAATTTAGACTCAGGTTTCGTCAATCCTATCTCCCAATCATCCACTATGTTTCCTGGTCACCTACATTCAACAAGAACGAAAAAGAGCATGCGGTTTAGAAGACTTGTCCCAGATTTGACACAGGTGGTCACACAGCTGCTGTGTGCACCAAAATAGGGAAGCAGCACGCAGGAAGGACAGACCATATGCTTCAACATAAAACAACACGCCACAGTCTACTTGTTTCGGAAAACAAATAAAACAGGCTGACCAACCTAGCCAGTTAGAATGAGAAACGTGCTTGTTCACAGGCAATGGTGTTGGATAGCATCTGAGCAGAAGAAATTGAACTATAAACACCAAACTCTATCAAAAAAACAAAAAAGTTATTTCATTACTAAACCAAATTGGGATGTTTATAATTCTGGCATGTGTATTCTTTTGTTAAAGATCAATGAAAGGATTTCTTTCCATAAAAGAATATCAGGATGCCTTACTTGTGTTATGACTAATTTCATGAATCACTGAAGTCTGGTCCTGCTAGTGGTCTTTAATCATCCCGTTATTATTAGTTCACGTAGAGGAAGATGTCGGTTGGAACAGGTGAAACTAGTCTGGGCCCCAACATAGGCACAAAAGCTATTTTCCTTAGTATTTCTCTTTTCTTGTCAACAGTCAACTCTGTCACACCTCCCACCGAAGTCGCTGGCGCTGGCCACCACAGCTAGCTCTGTCCACAGCCACCACAGCTGCTGCCCGCACAGAGAGGTGCAGAGCTCTACACCATCCCTCCAGAGGCGCGATCCCAGGTTTTCAGCCCTCAAGTCCTGTGCTTCTGCTAGCTGACAGAAGCGAGGAAAAACATAAAAGTGGGCATTTCTGTTTCAGAAATGGAAAGAAACAGGGCACTCTCACCCACCCAGCTTCACACAATGATGGACTTCCTCACATTCAGGAAAAATATTCACATGCTGGGCGACCCAAATGGTGACAAGTGTCTACTACAGACACAATAAAATGTTAATTCAAACTGGCACACAGAGACCCCTCCCCTTTGTCATGGGATGTGGGCATCGTGACAGATGGGAGAACTGGAAGAATATTATGGGAAAAACAACCTTCTTTTCTACATATGCCCTAAGGATTCATGTCCACAAAGTCCCACAAGATCCCAGAAGGCAAAGCAGGCTTCATCTTCTCCATTCAGTGCCAGGACCTCAGGGACAAAGCTATTGACAGTAGTGTGGAAATGTCGTGGCGGTGGCAGCCCTCCCTAGCACTGTCCGAAAGCACTTTCTGTGATGGCTCTAGCCATATGCGGCCACTGAGCACTTAAACTGGAGTCAGTGAAAGTGATGAGCTTAAATTTTAATTGTCTTCATTTAAATTTAGATTTAAATAACCACATGTGGCTACTAGCTATCATATTAGACAGTACAGATCTAGCCTTTCCGATGGCCTTTAACGAATCCGGTGTATAAGAAAGTGGGAATGTTGAATGTCTTTTAGGAGGAAGTTCCTCCAATGTTACCAGAAAAACAACTTAATATATAATATATATATTTCCTTTAACCGTTTACAAACATTCTGGCCCTATTTCAGTTGGATATGGGTTCAACCCTAACCTGATTTAGACACCTTCACTATTTTCTAGAGCAAAAATTCTCAACCTCTCCGATTATGAAGACCGATTTTCAATGTCAAATGAATTATTAACCATTTACAAGTTGTGCTTTAACTCCTGTGGGAAAAAATACATTAGGCCTGGCCAGTGTGGCTCAATCGTTTGGTGCATCGTCCCATTCACCAAAAGGTTGTGGGTTTGATTCCTGGTCAGAGCATATGCCTGGATTGTGGGTTTGGACCCTAGTCACGGTATGTGGGAGAGGCAACTGAGAGATGTCTCTCTCACATCAATGTTTCTCTCCCCCTCTCCCTCCCTTCCCCTCTCTCTAAAACCAATAAGCTTGTCCTCAGGTGAGGATTAAAAAAAATTTTTTTAAATTATAGCAAGAAGCTCTTCTTTATTCAATAGCACTTTATATTCATGTACATTTCTTCATAACAGCACAGCTGCTACAGAGCATGGTCAAATAGTCGTATGCATGAACATGGAAGATGGTGTTTATTTAATACATGAGTCAGCCTCAGTTTTACCGTGGGCTCCTGGGCCTCTTTCAATATTCCACAGCTTCCTGGGCTCTGTGACTCACACAGGTTAGGGCCCTCTTCTTTTTTTTTTAAGAAATTAATCTTTTTATTGTTGTTCAAGTACAGTTGTCCCCATTTTCCCTCCACCATGCCCCCTGCCCGACCCATCTCCACCTCCCACCCTTGTACCCACTCCAAGACCGTGTCCCTTCATGCCCAGCAGATATGTGACGATATGTTGCAGAGATGTGGGTCACTGTTCACAAGAAGGGCTTGGGACTGGTGTTAGAGAAACGGAAGAAGCAGTTTTCCTAATGTTTGAAGTCAAATTATTTCAATATATATGAGGGAGGACCAAGAAAAAAAACAGAATCATCTTCTGGAGGTTGAGACCCTTGTAGCACAGGCTTCTCCCACTAGGTGAGTGTTCTAGGAACCCACCTGTATCAGTGTACCAGCTGGTGTTGTTGTGAGAGGCTGCATTTGGCTTCAGTGAATTTTTCTGAAGACTCTTTCAACGCATTTACCCATTTCATGATGGGCGATTTACAAGCACACCTGCCCACACTGCTGAATGTTCACTGGTTTTTGACCCAAAACGGCATGACCCCCATGCCCTACCCTCCCCATTCACCCAGTCTCACCCTGAGCAACTTGTTTTTGCTTCTCCAGATGAAAATGTCCTCAAAGGGAAATGTTTTGCTGATGTGGACGAGGCGAAACAAAAACAGCAGAAGCACTAAAAGGCATCAAAATCAAAGAGTTCAAAAACTGTTTTGAGCGGTTGGAAAAACATCTTGAAAGGTGTATTGCATCAAATGGAGAGTATTTTGAAGGTGACTGAAGTTTAAATGTAAGTGTAAATACACAAATTTTATAAGTAAATTTTGGGCTCTTTTGGGTCCTCCCTCGTATCTGGTAGCAGATGGATAACATAAGCTGCAGCTAAGTCATTATCGTTCTAGCTTCAAAGAAGATCAAGCTCTAACAATTTGGATATCCTATAACTCAATATTTATATTAGGTTCATCAAGTCTTTTCCTATCATCATTTTATCCAAAAGTATCCTCACTCTCAGCCTGTGATTAACTCATGTTTCTCTGTGCCATCTTTGAAGCCAGAATCTGAGGAAATAATTTCAGAAAAAAATTATAGCACACACTTATACTTAGCAACTTTGCAGTCATTTCGCTATAAGTAGTCTGCATACAACAGATTTTTGAAGTCCATTTCTGAAACAAATTAGCCATTTGATGTCTTTATTTTCAAATGCACTCATAATATTTATGCCCAAAAGCTGATTTTACATTGGTGTTTCAATTTATCTTAAGTAGGCCAAATAGTTCATCTCTGCTTCAATTTGGAGATCAGAAAACATGTTTGTTCTTCACAGTAGATTCCCAATGATCTAGTACATGTCATGA
Source organism: Micronycteris hirsuta (assembly GCA_004026765.1). Lineage (NCBI taxonomy): Eukaryota > Metazoa > Chordata > Mammalia > Chiroptera > Phyllostomidae > Micronycteris > Micronycteris hirsuta. Next base: position 1,535 of record PVJI01020430.1, on the reverse strand, counting down.
TTCTCCTCTTGGCCACCTAGGGGTAGGTGAGGTTTACAGGTAATGTATGGGTAGCTAACTTGGGAGCTGTGTCAGAACTGAGCTGTTCCTGGGCTGGGGCTGGCCATGAGCTGGACAAGTTCCCTGAAAGCTGGAGACAAAGAGTCACTTTGGTGACAGAAGAGTAAAGAAAGACCTCATCACCATCACGTTATGAAACACGGAAGAAATGTTTCTACACAAAAAATTCTCTGCCCAGGGACAGTCTTAGAGCTAAAATCTTACAATCTGAGAGGAGACTGAAGGGAAGCATTGGGGGCTAGTGGCACAAGGTCATATTTGACCACTGTGACCTTGGAACATCACAAAACGTCTGCGGGGATCCCATGGTCTGAGGTGACAGACCCTCCACGGCACTCGCGCGCCTGGGGCTTTCCTGTCGCTGCAGGTCCTTCTCAGGACACGCTGCTGTCATCAGAATCGAAGTCCCCAAACACACCTTTCACAGTAAAGACTATCAGACGAAAGCAAAAGCAACTGCTGGGCTAGGAGCTTAGTCCGTGAAATTTAGAAACATCTTGGAGAGTCTACATAGATTACAAAAAGTGCCATACATGTAAGAATACTCATAACTTTGTTGTAGCTGATAAAGTATCAAGCAAATCACTGCTCAAACTCTGGAAAAAATAAAAAACCTTATGAAAAAATGGAAGGTATAACAACTTTTACTGACCACAGACTACACTATACTTCCAAACTCTCTGGGCTTCCTAGAGTAATGTCAACCAAGGATAAGCAGAAATTAATCTATTTAAATTTTTAAAAAGTAAAAATTTAACTGAAAGACATTCACTGATTATATTATACATCACATGCATTGACTTCTATAGACATGAACTACTCACTCAAAACTGTCATTCTTTTTAAAAGCCCGCCAAACTCAAGACTGAATTTAGAAAGCTGAACCTGAGATCTCAACTCACTCAAAATGGCAGCATTAGCAGCATAAAAATTGCTTTCGGATTAAATAGTCTGAGTTGTAATTTATGCAAGATAACAAAATTTTTTAAAGTCATAAATTATTTTTAAAAAGCACATACACCTACCTTTTTAAAGACGATCACATTTCAGGATTCCATATAACAGAGAACCCATCCTTTCCTGCGGGGGGAGGGGAAGAAAGGCTGCCCAGGAACGACGGGAAGGAGAAGAGGGGAACCTCAGGGACCTGCTAAAATCTCCTGATGGTAGGTTTCATTTACAACATTAAACAACAGGAAACTTTCAAGTCAGACTTAAAATATCTCTTTATTTTTATCTAAATTAAATATTTTAAAGATTTTTAATTCCAATTATATGATTTCTAGGGAGCAAATGGACAAAAGCAAATGGAAATGGATAAAAAGTAAAAGGGAATCTTTAAAAATTAGAATTGAAACATTTACTTCACACTTATCCCAATGACTATACTCAAATATTATGTTTAATTCCATGAAGTAAATGTATAAATGAAGAAATAAATGCATAAAATTCCACTCCCATTTCTATTTTCGTAG
>PVJI01020429.1:0-29064 GCA_004026765.1 Micronycteris hirsuta | reverse complement strand
AAAAAAAAAGAAAGAAAGAAAAGGAAAGCAGCCTTGATTTGGTTGACCGAATAAAAGAACACTGCTATAGCCTTTATTGATTTATTTTTTTAATTCTACAATAGTTAGGTTGAAGGTGAAAGTATGTTTCTTCTGGGGTATGGGATTCATTTGTTAGACCATTTTTTAAGTAGAGTAACATTCTGATTAACCAGAACCTTTGAATCATGGTCGTCTTTTTTGCAAGAAGCTGCTGTTGGAGGAAGAGCTAAGCACTGCAGTTCAGACGAAGTTCATTAGAGCTGAGGTAAAGCAAACACAGCGCTCTCCAGTTCACTCACCAAGAAGAACCTCAGTACAGAGGCTTACCAGGCCTGGTTAGCTAACGACCCAGCAAAAGGCTAGAAAAACAGACTCGTTGCAGGACCAGGACGCAGAAGCTAAGGAAAGCTGAAATAAATGGAAAAATCTGTTTTCTGAGAGGAAGAACTGGGATACAAGGAAATGGCTGACAGAAGGAAAAGAGAAATTGCAAAGACTGAAAAATCTTGAGTGGCAGCTAGAAATGGCCCAAATTCAACAGGGGCATAGACACTGGAAAACTTTTAGGATGGAAAAATCAGGGCAAATGAGAATACTCGGAGCAATATTGGGAATACCAATTTTAATGTGAGTATAAATGTGAGAGGTTAGCCTTACCAACTTACACAGAAGCAGCCATATTATTGCACTAGCACCTGTAAACTGTCGAAGTTAGTGTGTATTAAAATGTATATGAATGCATTAAAGTGATTTATTACGTGCTTTATGTCATGGATACATTTATATTCAGTCATATGACACTCAGGATCTTGGTGGAGTAAAGAATTTTAATTGAGAGAGTCTAGGAGATGGAGATTCCTGACAGAGAAAAATTTTGAATTTGAAGAGAAGAAAAGCTGTAACTTGAGGATTTGAAGAAAGACACCACATAGTGAAGAGGGGTCAGCACTCTTTTTTAGCGTAAAAGGAAACTCATGTTCTCTCTGTAGGAGTTTTAGCTCAACAGAGATAAATATTTAGTTTGTTTGGTTTTTTTTAAACACATTTTCCCCAACTCTTATATTTAAAAAAAAAAAACTTTTTTTGTGAAGCAGAGTTGTCTAGTAGAAGTCTTTATAAAAATTATTTTTCTTCCCAGGAAGTGTTACTAATAAAGGCTTCATTGATATAAGTATTACCTGTTGATATTCCCTGTAGGCCAAGACATTATTCCAATTATATAGGAAAGATTGTTCAGATAGTTGATCTTATTGTTAAACAATACTTATATAAACACAGATCTTAGCTAAAAGGTAAATGTCAAAGTCTTCGCAGAAACTGTACTGTGATATTGTGCCTGCCACCAGCAACACCCCTTCCCCATGAAACAATTCTTACAGAAAAAAATGGTAAACTAATAATAATACATTAGCATATATTTTGCGAAGATTGTATTTTGTCTTTATGCTTTGTTATTGAAAATAAAGGTAACGAAAAGAGACAGCGTTCATACAGAAAACAAATACACACATGATACAGACATATAGAAAACTTGAGTGTCCCAGACAGCACTGATGATGTGAAAAATGACATAAGAAATGGAACTTGAATCTGGTCATAGAATGATCCTCTCAAATACAGACTGCATTTGCCCAGAAATGCAGACAGTTTTCTATTCTTTCTTTTATATTTATGTCAAGGAGGTAAAAGAGAAAATACAAGGTTATTTCAGGAACTTTTCAAGCCTCTACAAGGTTTCTTCGGTAGTAGAGAGCAATTCAGTCTTATCCACATGAGAGCGGAGAGGTACACAGCTTCAACTCAGAGATCTTATTTCATTTTTCTATAATCACTGTTTTCAACTACACTTTGTCAGTCACCCTTCCTTATCCTTTAGTGACACTGGAGCAGATTCCTAAATGTTTTCACAACTTGTAGTTATTGAAACGAATACCCTCTGAAGTTTCATCTCAAATTCAAGGTAAGAATGAGGTTCTCTCAAGCCATCCTGGGTCTGATCTGAGGCCCAGATGTTTTCAGGAAGCTGGGACAGGGTGAGGCGAGCCCTGGCTCCCAGCTGCCCGCTCCTGGCTCTCATTAGCGTGCTGGAGTGGGGAGAAACGTGAGCCAACGGAGGAGCATCTTTATTTAACCGTGTCCTCCTATAATTCTCTCTCTTCTTAGTGTCACTGCTTCTCTAACACCGATCACCTTTGGGACACTCTGAGCCCTGTAAGTAGCAGATTGTGACAGGTTAATGAAAGAATCCAGCTGGTGACTGAAACGTAAGGGCAGGTTCACCCACCTTCTGAACACATTGGGAGAATATACAGGTGGCTTACATTTCAACATTGCCTCCTTATAGAAGGGATAACGTCTTTGGGATCATGACTTTTTTATAAATTTGATGTATGCTTATATTTGCGTAAGACTATTTTCATGAGGAGATACTTAATAGTTTCTAACTTTCTTTTTTTTTTTTAAGATTTTTTAAAATTTATTTTTAGAGAGAGGGGAAGGGAGGGAAAAAGAGAGGGAGAGAAGCAGCAATGTATGGTTGCCTCTCACGTGGCCCTCACTAGGAACCTGGCCCGCAACCCAGACATATGCCCTGACTGGGAATTGAACCAGGACCCTTTGGTTCCCAGCCTGCGCTCAATCCTCTGAGCTACACCAGCCAGGGCAGTTTCTACCTTTCTTTGCTTAAACCTACTGCGCTACCATTTATGTCAGCTTTTATAAACTCAAGATAATTTTCTAAATAATTTAATGACTTGCAACTTGATTAGCCCAAGGAGCTATTTCCTGACGTGCTCTTGTTCTATTTTGAAGTTTTATCTAATTTATAACTTAAACTAGAACAGATGACTCTGTATATCACTGCAACACTTTAGACAAAGTTATCAGTGATCATATGTGCATGCGCATGAATATGTAAACATATGAATGTGGGTGTATGCTGGAGTGGATATGTGACAAATAGAGGAAGAGGAACAAACCAAGTCAAAATAAAATTATTCTGTATAGATGTTCCACGTTAGGACACCTTTCACTCTCATTACCCACAATTGCCATCTGAAAAATCGTTAAATCTATTTAATACTGGAACTTAACCAAATCAACTATTCTATGCAAATTCCTCATGTTTTGAATCTATTGTCAGAGACAGTTCAGCCGCATAGTGCATCTCATCTGACTCTTAAGGTTGTTTAAGAACTTGATCCTCAGGAACACCTGTTATTTGCATGGCAGAAGTTCTCTGGGTTGCTTTTCCCCCATTTTGGATGCTGCTTCACCCAGCTGCTGGTAATTAGAAAAACAAAGCAAATCCCTCCCATGGATACTGGCCTCTGCAGACAGCCAAGGGGACAGAAAGCCAAAGAACACCACAAGCTTTTTTGCCTTAAATCAGGAGGCTTACCCCACTGTATTCGCCTGGACTGCAAAACCACAGGAATGGATTAATATCACTAACCACAAGAGATATTTGTATATGGATGTGGGAGAGAGGGCATGAGAGGAATATTAATCTATGATGTATGACCTCATATTTTCTGAAAAAAAATTTAAAAAACACATGTATGTGAATCACGATGACAAATGTATCATCCATATAGGATGAATTATATGGCTAAGTACTGAGACTGAGTTCTTTTCCAGAAGTTACTATTTTTAGCTCAAGAGGTTCATCAAAAACTGTACAGAGATAGACATTCTGTAAGAGCAGATCAAAAATAAAAATTCAAAAACAAAACAAAATTTAATTATTAACTTACCTTTGAATACAGTGCATATACTTGTATGTGTCTGTGTATAGTATATTCAGCAAATACATATGTATATGTGCATATATGTGGCAATCAATAATAATTAAGAAAACACTAAAATTTATATTATGCTTAAATACTTAAACTATGGAAGCAAAAGAAATACATTTCTTTTGTCCTAGATACTTTTAAAAGATATAAATCAATTTGTGTTTTAGCAATTTAATGTACTTGTGATATTTTCCTTTGTGTTCTGAAATAAGGGTATCTTGAACATCTTAAATAGGAAAAGAATTTTGCTAGGTACTATGGATACTAAAGAAAATACCAAACATGAGAGATACAGCATGTTCACCAATATTTCTCAATGGTCTAGGATTTAAGATTTCACTATTAACTGCCTTTCAGATCTTATTATGCTTCTACCTGTATAAACCTCTCTACTATGGTTTAAAGTTCCCAAAACGAGCACTAGATTTTCAAACAAATGTATGCCTTTGGTACTTAATACTTCCCTTCCTCTTAAACTGTTCAAGCCTGACCAGTTTTCATATGTGATAAAACCAGTCGGGGTGTTATTGTAGCACCCAGAGCAATGCATTTAGGGTTTGATCTAGGGTAATAAAAACTAAGGTAAAAATTAAGTAATTCAAGCCCGGGCTGGTGTAGCTCAGTGGATTGAGCGCAGGCTGGGAACCAAAGGGTCCCAGTTCGATTCCCAGTCGGGGCACATGCCTGGGTTGTGGGCCAGGTCCCCAGTGAGGGCCATGTGAGAGGCAACCATACATTGCTGTTCCTCTCCCTCTCTGTCTCCCTCCCTTCCCCTCTCTCTAAAAGTAAAATTTTTTAAAAAATTAAGTAATTCAATAGATGTTAGTATGCTTTAAAAAAGTAGGGTGGGGAGATTGATCATTGTGAGAAATGAGGGGAAATAAGGTGTTCTGAGGACTCAGGTTCCCAACCAGGGCAACTGGAAGAATAAAAGCACAGGGAATACAATTAGGAACATCAAAAATAAGAGCTGGAGTGTGAACTCGTGAGTCCGGCTCATTGAGTTTAAATTTAAGATGCCGATGAGACATCCTGGAAATATCATGTAAGTGTATGAAAAATGTGAATGAGAACTCTAGAATTTGGCTCAAACTAGTTTTAAGGGGCATCTAGCTGGAAAGTAAAGGCTGAAATTCTGAGAAGTGAAGGCCCACTGGAAGAAAACCAGCCAAGGAAAGACCATTGCTGAATGTTTACTTTTAGAGAGCATGTAGAGGATGAGGAACTAGTTACAACAGACTCACACTCACAAAGACTTTCTCATATCAGAGAGACAAGGAAAAGAGAATGTCAAAAACAAGAGAGATCAATGATGATAAATGTCGCAGATTCCCTCAAGTAGAGATGAGACCAACAAAAGACCATTACTCAGTGGACTGGTAAACTTTAAGAAAGCAAGTCAATAAAGGGGCAAGTGCAAAAGCAGTCACAGTGTCTGTAATCAAATGTAAAATTAGTGAACAAGTGAAAAGCAGTACTTTATTTCTTGAGGCCTTGAAGGTGGAAGAAAATCAATAGAGAGTGTAATAGCATAAGGGGGCCTAAATGAGATAGCAAATGCTATCCTTACTACATATAATCCATCTCTAAAATTGTTTAAGACCATGAATATTCATATAGCAAAAAGCTCAGATTCCATTCTTTTATCTGGGGTAAAAAGGCCAAAATATTCTAGCCCTGTGAGAACTCCAACCTATATCTCCAAATATTGCAAAGACATATTTTAACAACAAAATAATGTTCTAGCAAACAAACAAACAACAACAACAAAAAAAACTCTGCACAATATCAGGTGATTAAGATTAAATTAGTCTTGGCCAGGTAGCTCAATTGGTTGAAGTGTCATCCCGATATGCCAAGGTTGCAGGTTGGATCTCTCGTTAGGACACATGGAAGAATCAACCAATGAGTGCATGGATGAGTGGAACAACAAGTCGATGTTTCTCTCTCTTCCTCTCTCTCCCTCTTCTTTCTTTCTCTCTTCCTCAAAAAATCAATAAATAAACATTTGAAAAAGATTCAATTACTTAATAATTTAACATGTAATAAACTCAGTTGGCATATTTGAGTGATATATAAACATGCTATACAATATTGGATTGATTATATTTTACTTCTATACCGTAAATACATGTATTATGAAGTAAATAAAAATAAAACAATATGTTAAAGATATGTCTAGGTTGGGACTTTATCAAGGTAAATGCAACCATCATTTTTCCAGAAGCTCTATTATTATTCAGCCTGGTCTCCATAGGAAGAAAAAGAATGAAGAACTCAAGAGTTAATATGTTAAAAAGATAATAATTGCTAATAATGGTTGATTGCTTATTTCTAACCAAGCCTTGTTTCTTCTAACAACACCTTGACATAACTAACGTATTAGTCTCATTTGAAAGAGGAGAAAACTGAAGCCCAGAAGGCTAAGTGATAAAATTGCCCTAAATCACATAATTAATATATGGTTAAACCTGGATTTGAACTCTGGTATTCTGACATATTCTTTTTTTAAACCCTTCCGAACTCCTAACTAGTGGACGAGGAATATCTGCTTCTATTGGAGTAGGACTGTCCTTTAAAGCAAGGATAAACATACCACAAATCTGACTCTACCCAGTTCATTAGAAGACAACCCTCTGATATAGAAGCATTAACCTCTAAATACATTTATCTGGTAGGGATAGTGATAGATGGTGCTCTCTAAGGAGACTTTCTACTGGTAAGCTTGGCAAACTTGGTGCCATGAAGGGGACTGTTTGTAGTATTCTTCCCAAGATGGAAAGTTTATGAAGTATATTTTTAAGTGTTTTTAAAGCATTGGCTTAAATACTAATTATAGGGAGTAGAGAGAAAGAGCTATAAAGCAGTGTATTCTGGAGCATTCTTAATGTGATGAAGGCTGTGAAAGAACTCAAATTATATTTTCAGTCCATGTGGTCTAGAGAAGACCTTATAATCTGATCTGTTGTCTAATTTGGATTTGTCAACTCCCTACAGATGGGAGGGAGGGTGTTTGGATCCTGATAAGTCAGTTGCTGCTCTCTGTAGTGTGGACTACCCAAGTCAAAACTCAAATCTCATCTATTTCTAAAGCAAATATTGGAGCAAGATGAAAGATCTTATGTACCTATAAAGATCCAGGACATGACAATATGACCCTAGAATCAGCGATATTATAAAAGAGGCCTTATACAGTAGGAGCAATATAAATAAAAGAGATTATGTGTTTACAATAGTTCTTTGAGGGAGACAAATGATCCTCCTGCTTGGCACCACATGAAACTGATTTTAATCACTGTAACAGGGAACACAGATAGATGCTTTGTGAAAGGAAAATTCTATAACAGAACACTTAGGAGGAAAATTGTTTTTTCTCTGTGACTAGGAGTTCTCATAAAAAAGTCAGGTAACATAGTGAGTGTACCGCGGGTAATTGCTGGTTGATGAAAGAAAAGATGGGGGTGGGGAAGAAGATGTTCCAAAGAAGAACTGTAAAACCGAGCCAGTTTAATTCGCTGCAAAGTTGCTTCCCATTCTAAGGTCCCAAAATTCAAACAGGATACAGCTTGGTCCAGGGAAATCACACAAAATAAATATCTAAAATTCTTGAAAACTACATTAGCCCTACACCACAATGAAAGAAAACATTGAGTCAGTGTGAAAATAAGTCTATTTCTTACATTATTACTTTTCTTCCTGAAATTTGGCAAAATACAATGACAGCATGTAATTACCTCAAAATATCTTGTGGGTTTAAAATGTTTTTCTTTTTAAAAAAGTAAACTTACATTGTGTCAAATGAGGGACATATATGAAATATGAAGAGATATAGCTATAAAAATAATTCAAAATTTATTTTGATATACAGTCTAAGTTTATGAAGGCTTGTATCATTTTCCCTAATGTTCAAGCAACTAACTTGCTACCTACTAATCTTGTTATAATACAAATTTGAAAAATATTGGTTATTATTAATAGTGCCATCTAGCCTGAATCTAACCTCAAAAAAATCTCCATAATAATTAAAAAGAGAGGAGGGATAATAGAAGATGAATTGAATTCAAAAGAATAGTACATCATTGATTTTTGCACTTACCCTCAAACCTGTCACTTCTATGTGTAATCTTGTACCAGGGCACCCAAATAATACATACTTAAATTCTAACATTATCTGGGTTTCAGATATTTGAAATTTGGAGTCCAAAACAATCCTCAGAAGCAAAATTGTATCTTCAAACTATGCCATGAATTACCTCTCTTTAGTTGCTAGTATTTCAGTTACATTACATAAAAGTATAAAAGAAGGCATGCCTTTATTATCTGGATTAATATATAAGAGCTATAAATAACCCAAAACAATACTAACAGGTATTTTTAACAATAAATTACAACATGAGATTTTCTATTTGAGAGAGGGCACTGGTACATTTTATAGTTGGCCCAGCGTTTTTGGTTTATTTGTTTTGTTTGATGGTTGCTTGGTATTGTTTTAAATTTCCATTCAGATGCAAATAAGACAGTGTACTAAAAGTCTACTAAAAATTATCCAAAATCATGTATATACATAAGGAAATATACTTGTAAAAATGAAGGAAACTTCATTTAAAACGGAGTTTGGAAGTCCTGAAGAGGTCGCCTCTTATATATTGCCATTCACCATACCTGGCAGGCTCCAACAGGAAGTGACCCTTATACTTCTCCAGAGGAAGAAGCTTAATTTACTAGCCCAGCAAGAGCAATGCTTTCTTCCTGTCTACCGACAGAGCAAGCCAATGAGAAATCGCCATGACTCAGCCAATAGGAAGCCACTCCACTTCAAACTCCCATTTTCTCCAATGAACATTTGGTTTATGACAGCTTCTCCCAAGCAGCTTCTTTTCACTTCACATCAATGTTCCTCTTATTTGCTCTCTGGACAAGCCTATGGTTTGCCATGACTTCCATGCCCTAGATTGCAATTCATCTTCCATTCTGGAATAAATTAATTTCTGCTGAAAAAATCATCACCTATTTTTTAAGGTTTACATACTTAACCTACAAAAAATAAATGCGTAAACTGAGTTTTCATAATATTAAATCACAAAATTTAAGAACTGGGGAGGCACATATAGTTCTGCTAAGGTCTATTTTATACTTTCCACCTTGTAAAATGTACATATTTAATGCTCCTAAAGAGCAATTTGACAAATCTCCTATGAGAGAATAAATTCACAGAAAGGAAGACCATACCTCATGCATGTCTGAATGCCCGAAAACTATGGGAGTGCCTGACTTCACATTGAGGATTTAAGTCTCTGAATTAAGTCTTAGGTTTTTAACACTTCGTAGAAACCAGAAAGAGGACTTCACACACACACACACACACACACACACACACACACACACACACAAATCAGTATTTTTCAATCATTTTTTTTCTCAAGTCTCTTGGTCACAAACATGACCGAAGCGAATGCTGTAGTCATTTCTATATTGCTACAATCACTTTTCAATTTGTCCTTCCTTTCCTTGCCTAACCATGCTATTCCACTGCGTAGACTCAGCTCAAAGCAACATGCCCTCCGGGAATCCTTGACTGTTCTGTCTAGTGTCTGTTGATGTTCAAAGATTCTCACTGCCTCATTGTATCAGACCTCTCCTCGGCCCACAATGCACTTGTCCATTTTCACGTCTCCGCCATCCACCTCAAAGCTCTCTGAGAACAAGACCATATCTGACTAATCTTTCTATATTCAGTGCTGTGCCCTGTGCTAATAACCTATTAGACATCCAAAACATGCTTGTTGAGTAATAAATCAGTTAAGCAGTAAATAAACATGTAAAATTCATGTTTTATTACTGAGTTACTTTATTTACTCCCAACTGAAAGGGAACATTATTCTCAAAGAAAAAAAAAATGTGTTTCATCCCAATAGCTTGACCTTCCCTCCCAAAACTTTGGCTCTACTTAGAGATGTTAATCTTGGAAAATGTGTTGTATGTGTAAGTGAGATACTCAGAGGGGAAAAAAAACTATTACATATTACTGATTTGGAAATTTGGAAGAAAAACACTAGGAGAACATTGTGACTTTAAGGGAAGAAAATCTACTTAATTCCAATTTCCCATGAAAATTGAATTAAATGTATAGTTTTAATTTTAATTTCACATATTTGTAATGAGACTCATTTTTCCTTATCAGCATATCTTGAGGAAATTCCATACCTTAGATTTACCTTTATTTTCTCACTGCTGTTTTTGGATTTAAAAACTGGATTTTTTTTTAATTTATGTTTGCTAGTCTTTCCTTTACCAAGGTCAACTTCAGTGATATATTATTTATTTGCTTGTTTTGCTTGTTACTGAGCAAAAATAAAATAACTTTTATATCAGGCTCTGTGAGAACAGGATTTTGTTTTGGTTACTGTTGTATTCCCAATGCTTATGTTTTCTGACACATGGTAGTCCTCAATAAGTATTTGTTTAATGAACTAATGAACAGAAAAGAGCAAAGTCATTACCAATATATTTCTCTATTATGTAATTTATACAACTGCATTTCTGAAGAATTTCTAAGTTTTTTCAGATTATATTAAACTATTTGATTAAAAGAAACTTAAAAGCTAATAGTTCTTGCTCTTCCCGTAAGTGGCCTGAAGTGACCTCTGAAAATATTTCACTATTCATGCAAATCAAGAAGTTAAAATCTTTGTTTTCACTTTAAGAACACTCGTGAGACTGCCCAGGCCATCGAGGGTATGCATATCCAAAAAGCCACCAAGTACCTGAAGGATGTCACTTTACAGAAGCAGCGTGTGCCATTCCATCGGTACAATGGTGGGGTTGGTCACAGTGCTCAGGCCAAACAATGGGCTGGACACAGGGTCATTGGCCCAAAAAAGAGTGCTGAATTTTTACTGCACGAGCTTAAAAATGCAGAGAGCACAGCTGAATTAAGGGTTTAGATGTAGATTCTGGTCACGGAGCACATCCAGGAGAACAAAGCTCCCAAGATGCAGTGTAGGATTTGCAGAGCTCACGGGTGGATTAACCCACACATGAGGTCTCCCTGCCGCTGTAAGATGATCCTTCTTGTAAAAGAGCAGATTGTTCCTAAACCAGGAGAGGAGTTTGCACAAAAGACAAAGATACACCAGAAGAAACTGAAGAAACAAAAACTTACGACCCAGGAGGAAATTCAGCACTAAATAAATACTAATAAAAGTGTACCAAAAAAGCTACCAGTTCTGTATATTTTGGCAAATAGAATGTACCTGATCAGCAGTACTTCACTTTAGGCAAATTTAGTAATTTCAAACAATTTAGTAATTAAAACATTTTTCTTCTTTTAAAAAATGAATTGTGAAATGTTCAAGACAAATAAAAGCTACGGACAGTGGCACAGCATACATTCATCTACCCACTCTGTTTAACTCTTTGAAATAGTTTTTCTAATACAGTTGCTCGCTCTGTGTACTCCTGCCTATGTTCTCATGTACCATGAGTACTCATCAGTCTCTCCAACACACACACACGGTACTCTGAATCTGGCAATGTTCATATCCATGCATTTTCTTATAATTTTATATCATGTGGTCACACCGCTATTCAGTATATGGTATTGTTCATATCTGTGGTTCCCCATGTGAGGCCTGCAATCCAGCAGTATCATTAGCACCTGAGAAAAAGTTAGACATACAAATTCTCAGACCCCGTCCCGAATGTACCAGACAGAAACTCTGGGACTGCAGCCCAGCATCCGTGTCATTCCGATGCATGCTGAAGTTCAAGAGCCACTGGATACAGCAATACTTTTGAATTTAGCATCAAAGTTTAAGTTCTAGCAGAAATAACATTCCTTTGCGTACTTATTTATTTTTCCTTTTGCTATACTTAAGGAGAGAATGAACTTCTCAGCATATTTATTTAATTTTTAAATTGTAGGGATTGTTTATCATCTTACTATGATCCAATTAAGCTCTCCTTGGAAAAACAGTCCACTCTAGCTTCTAGCTTCAGTTGTATTACATTGAGTAAGCGCTTTAAAATATTTCCTACTTCGGTCATTCCACTGTTCATTTTTATGATGGTGAAAAACACAAGTCACCTTTTGAATCACATCATACTTTTTTGAAGTGATGAGGAAACAAAAGTCTCTGAAGGGCCTCTTTGACCAACTTTTCTTACCATGAAAAAAATGAGATAAATGTACAAGGCATTGTATAGATTTTGTATTATAGAACTGTACACTTGAAATATATAATTTTATTAACCTTGTCACAACAATAAATTTGTTTTAAAAAATGAAAATCAAGTGTTATTATAATTTCTTGTGCAAAGGACTGAAGCCAAGCAAGTTTCCCAAGAATGTCATTAGCAGCAAATTTCTGGTCATCTTATATTGAATAAAAAGCAGATGTTTCCCAAACCTGCTTGCTTGCTTGCTTGCTTGCTTTCTCTCTTTCTTTCTTGCTTTTTTTTTTTTGTTTTTTTTTTGTTGTTGTTGTTGTTGTTTTTTAAAGGTCAAGTCCTTGATCACGTTGCCTTTATCTGAGCAACTCATTTCCTAATTTTTGGACAGAATATTTATTTCTGTATTTACTTATTTATGAGGCACTAACATTAGTTAACAGCATTGTATAAACTTCAGGCATGCAACATTGTACTTTGAGAGCTGTGTGCTCCAGCCTCTGCTCACCGCCAAAAGTCTAGATTCCTTCCATGTCCTACATGTGACCCCCTTCACCCATTGTGCCCCCTCCCAACCCTCTTCCCTGCGGTAACCAACATTCTGTTGTCTATACGAGGTTGTTTTTCTTTTGTTCTGTTAGTTTGTTTCTTTTTTGTCTTACATTCCTCATAAGAGGGAAATTATATGGTTTTTGTTGTTTTTCTTATGACTTATTTCACTTAGCATAACACGCTCAAGATTCATCTGTATTGTTGCAAATGGCAACATTTCATTTTCATGGCTGAATAGTATTACATTATAAATATGTGCCACATCTCCTTTTTTAATTGAATGTATTGGGTGGACATTGGTTCACAAAACCATACAGGTTTCAAGTGTACAACTCAACAAAACAACATCTGCACACTGCATGGTGCGCTTATAGCCCCAAGCAAAGACTCTTTCAGTCCCCGTTCCCCTCTTCACCCACCTCCACCTAGCTCCCACCCTTCTTTCTCTCTTACTATCAATACACTGTTATCTTTGCCTATGTGTCCTATGTACAAATATACATCTATGTACACATATACACGATTTTTGGCTACTCCTTCCACCTTCTTTCATTCAGCGCTCTGACATCTGCCAGTCTGTTCTGTGCGTCCCTGCGTCTGTTTCTATTCTGCTTGTCGGACCCACCTTTTCTATTACTCGTCCTGCCTTTTTTATGTCCCTCCTAAACCAGACATACAAAGGGACAGAACTCCCCACTTTGTGCTTGGAAGGGTTATTTTTTATGACTGTCCTTTTGCATTTTCTCTTTGGGCAGAGAACACAGTGCATCAAAAAGAATAGTCAAGATATCGTAATTACTATGCATGGTGCCAGTTGGGTACTGGAAATATCAGGGGGACCAGTTTGTAAAGTATATAATTGTCTAATTACTATGCTGTGCATCTGAAACTAACAAAAATAATAGTGAACATAAACTGTAATTGAGAAAAAAGTTACATTTTGCTTAAAAAAGAAAGGAATGTAACTGCCACAGTTCTTTTACAGTTAACTATAGAATAAATAAATCCTTTTGAAATAAAACGTAAGACCTACATCAATGCACGTTGGTGATATTATGGACACTTTTCTGCACTAATGGAAATCTTGATGATTAAATGTTGCCAAATCAGTCATATTTTGTAATGCTACTGAAATCAAGTTTTTATTAATCTAAACTAGATAGTTATAAAGTAAGATATTAATCACTTAGAGCAACTACGAAAAATTACTCAAAAATATAGGAAAATATGACCAAAGAAATAAAAATGGTAAACTAGAAAGTATCAATTTAAGGCTAAGAAGGCAGTAATTAAATAGTGAAACAAAAATACATATGTGGAAACTAAATTGCAAATGACAGATGTAAATCCTGTCTTATCATTAATTACATTTTTTAATTTGTTTTATTTTTTAATTTTTATTATTAGTTTTTAGTATCATTTAAGCTGTTATAGTTGTTCCTACTTTTCTCCCCTTCCCTCCCTGATGAAGCCCCACCCTCCCCACAGCCCAGGCCAGTCCCCACATTCTTGTCCTTGTCCATGGGCTGTGCATAAATGTTCTTCGATAATCCCTTCACCACTTTTCCTCCCATTCCCCTCCTCCTTTCCAGCAGCTGTCGGTCTGTTCTATGTATTCAAGCCTCTGTTACTATCTTGTTTGTTAGTTTATTGTGTTCATCAGAGTCCACATATAAGTGAGATCATGTGGTATTTTTCTTTCACTGACTGGCTTAATTTGCTTAGCATAATTTTCTCCAGGTACATCCATGCTGTTGCAAAATGTAAGAGTTTCTTATTTTTGACTGCTTTATAGTATTCCATTGTATAGATGTACCACAGGTTTTTTATATACTCATCCACTGATGGACACCTAGGCTGTTTCCCAATTTTGGCTATTGTAAATAACACTGCTATATACATAGGGATGCATATTTTTTTTGTATTGGTGTTTTGGAATCTTTGGGGTACGTACCCAGAAGTAGAATCATTGGGTCAAAAGGGAGTTCCAGTTTTAATTTTTTAAGTATGTTCCATACTGTTTTCCACGGTGGCTATGCCAGTCTGTGTTCCCACCAATAGTGCACTAGGGTCTCCTTCTCTCCACATCCTCACCAACACTTGTTGTCTGTTGATTTATTGATGGCAGCAATTCTGACAGGTGTGGTATCCCTTTGAGGTTTTAATTTGCATTTATCTGATGATTAATGGTGTTAAGCATTTTTTCACATGTCTACAGGCCCTCTGTATGTCCTGTTTGGAAAAGTATCTATTCAAGTATTTTGCCCATTTCTTAACTGTATGTCCTGTTTGGAAAAGTATCTATTCAAGTATTTTGCCCATTTCTTAACTGTATGTCCTGTTTGGAAAAGTATCTATTCAAGTATTTTGCCCATTTCTTAACTGAGTCTTTCTGGCATCCAGTTGTGTTAGCTTTTTGTATATTTTGGAGATTAAACCCATCAGATGTACCATTGACAAAAATGTTCTCCCATACAGTGGGTTCCTTATTTATCTTGCTGATGGTTTAGTTAGCTGTACAAAAGCTTTGTAATTTGATGTAGTCCTGTTTGTTCATTTTCTGCTTTGTTTCCAGTGCCTTAGGAGATATATCATCAAAAACATTTTTATGTTGAATATCTGAGATTTTACTTCCTATATTTTCTTCTAGGATTTTTATGTTTTCGTGACTTACATTTAAGTCTTTTATCCATTTGAGTTTATTTTTGTGTATGGCATAATCAGACATATTTTTCACATTGATGTATGCCATTACATAGATTAAAGTATTTCAAGGGGCTATTTACATAGACCCAAACCTATGGCACAATTCTACAAGAAAATGGTTGCATTCAAAGCAAAACAAAGAAGATATTTATTTTCTATATTCCAGTGAGTTCTGAGCAGACTTTATTAGGCCAAAGACATTAAGAAGGTACATCTGACTATTTTCAAGAATTCACAGGTCATCTTTCTGGAGCAAGCAGGCTCCTCTCTGCTTTGTGTATCACCTAGCTAACCGCCCGTTCGGGTGCATGACTGCGGCACTCCGTACTCTGCTTTGAAAGAAAACCCATAGTAGGTTGACGATCACCTGTACTTCTAACATCTCTATCACTATTTGGAAATTTAGTTTGGATTTTTTCAGACTGGGATCAAGATAGACAGAACAAATTAAGACAACACAAAACAATGTCAACAAAATATTTAAATAGATGATAGATACATACATACATAGATGATAGATACATAGATGAATATATGATAGATAAAAGATAATTATGTTGTTGTTTTGCTCCAGCTTATGAATATGATCACGTAATCTTGAAATATTTATGCTGTTGATC
Source organism: Micronycteris hirsuta (assembly GCA_004026765.1). Lineage (NCBI taxonomy): Eukaryota > Metazoa > Chordata > Mammalia > Chiroptera > Phyllostomidae > Micronycteris > Micronycteris hirsuta. The sequence continues at coordinate 13,199 of PVJI01020429.1, read as the reverse complement.
TTTCTGCCATCAAAGATCACATTGATAACAATTAGATACTAAAAATATAAATAATCTTCTGCCTTGACCCATACATTTTCGTATGGTTAGTTTGCTTTTCTGCCTCACTCACGACCAGGGTGTTAATGCTGACTAATATGTGTGCCCTTGAGGAAACTCAGCTGTCATGGGGAGCAAAGAGTCAAAGGACCAGTGGTCTGCTGAGTTCCACCAGTTCTGGCTTATAATGACCATTTGTTACATTTCTAAGAATTTTGCAAGTTGGTTGTGAAATGCATTATTTAAAAAAATAAACTGTATAAACTTAGAATTAAGTGAGTTATATTACAAAAGTAACAAATACCAAACTTATCACTTCCTATGTTACTAAATACTATTCGCTTTGTTTTGGAAGTTATTTTTGTCTGTCATATGTGTGTGCCGCTATGTGCAACTTTTGATTTTACACTCAGCCACATCACATCGGTAGCTTATAGTTGATCATGTCAGGAATATTCACACCACAAAAAGCCCCAAATATCCCTAGTCAGGGCTTCCCTATCCCAGCCTCACTCACCAGCATATTATTGCACAGAAGGAACACAAGGATGGAGTTTTCATGACAGCTGCTCTGGTCCTTTCGTTTTTCACGACACGTTCTCTGTCCTGAGTAAATAAATACTCGCTTTTTTAGTGAGAGGTCAATGTAAAATTTAATTTTTATATTTAATTTTCATTGTTTTAAAATACCATGTAATTAAATTACTATGTAATACACAAGTATGTTCCCTTTATTCAAAATAACAAATAATTACAAATGTTAAGAAAAAAAATCCCTTCTAACTTTTCCTCTCCTATCAAATGCCACCTTCATCCTCACAGAAAACCAATTAATAGTTTGGCATGAATTTTTCTTTCAACACACATATTTTGTGAAAGAAAAGCTAAATGAGTTACTCAAATTTATTGTTTTAAAACATGTATGAAATTTATATTTACTTTATATCCCAAATTTGTGGTTTGGGTCCACATCAAGTTTAAGAGATAAAAAGATATCAGCAGCGGGGGATGGGGGAATGAGGAAAAGGTACAGGGAATAAGTAGCAGAAATGGTAGGTACAAAATAGACAGAGGGAGGTTAAGAATAGTATAGAAATTGGAGAAGCCAAAGAAATTATATGTATGACCCATGGACATGAACTAAGGAGGTGATGCGGGTGGGAGGGGGGTGCAGGGCAGAGGGTATACAGTTGGGAAAAATGGGACAACTGTAATAGCATAATCAATAAACTATATTTTTAAAGAAGATAATAAAATGTATTCAAAGGGAACTATTCCATTGTTAATGATCATTACCTTTCTGAGTATATGTGCCTCCAAATGTTTTTAGTTTCAGCTTTACTAAAATCTTCAACATGAGCTAAGTGAAATAATGATAACTTTGGTTTCATTGGTAAATTGTTCTACTTTTACTCAAGACTATTTGATACTGTTTTTGTTTTAAGAATCATGTTGTTAACTGAGAGCTTGTTTAAATGGTCTGTTTTATATTAATGACATTGTTCAAAGACTTTATTGAAGTCATTGTATAAACGTTAATTCATACTGACTAGGTTTCCTGGAAAAAATGGAATATAAAATAAGCAGCACAAATGCACAGAGAATGACAGAATTTTGATAACTTGACAACATTTATCCTAGAGCTAATTAGTTCTCCTTAAATTCTGCTTGGTCTCGGAGCTCCTGCCGGGCAGACAGGTTTTGGCATGGTGAATCAGACATTCCAGACTTGTTGGTGATGATAAAATGACGCTCAGTCCTAAAAGATCACTTACATTATCCCACTTGTATACATTATGTGTAATGCATTTAAGAAATACAATATGCAATGAAAAATATCCTACAGAATAAATATACTGGCAGTGAAATGTTCTAATACAGAAATTTAAAGCGTATTTTGTAAAATGCGTATTACTTTGCAAGGAGTGTAAATTAACATTATGATGTCAAAACAGTATTCATCACGTGTTAAGATGTTTAGGCATATAGACAATATTATCTCAAATACTTTTCCTGTAAAGTTATCATGAAATTATTAAAGTCACTATTAAAATAATTTTTAAAAGTTTGTTCCAATTAAAAATGGTAAGACTATAATCTTGATTACTAGCCCTCTAAATCTTACAGTTAAGAGATCTCTGACTAAGCCGTGCACTTCTGAAAGAAAAAGTAAGTGTTGACAAGAGTGTAATCGGCTTATCTCTGCACCGGTCAGAGAATAAAGTATCTGAAAGCACTTGCAAAACTTGTGTCCCACTACTGCACACACACAGAACACAGTATGATTTTACCGGTGCAAATACCACGTTATGACTCTCCGGCAGATGCATTGAAGAAAATGTTGCCGCCAACGAAAATGCTCACAGTCAGACTGAAATTGGAAGCTCTTTTGCAGATTAATCAGGGAAATATATCAAATTTGAAATTCCTTTGATTATATGAATTGTCTTTGTTGTTGTTTTTCTCAATCAACTGTACTAATGTTGAGAGGAGCCTGAGTCCATTTCACGATTTGGTGAACAAGGTATTTAGGGCCAGAGGACCAATTCGATTTCTCAGTAATGGCGTTATTGAAGCTACAGTTATACCTGTAAAACATTAGCTACACTTTTGTCTAATGTGTATGTGATATAAGCAAGAGGAAGAAAACTGTGTAACTGCATTTGAAGAGTATCCTGATCTTCTCACCCAGAAAAGTTTTCTGATAATGCTCATTGAAAAGAGCATTTTAGCCAAAGAACTCAATATATCCATGTGTAAGACATTCTTATGCATAGTTTTAAACATTTGCACAAATACCATCTATATGCAAAACTGATAATGATGATATTTAAATTTAAAAGTTATGGTATGAATTCATACTTATTAAAATAAATCCTCTATGATTATTGTATGTTTTTAATTCTATGAATATTATTTTATAAAGGTTGTATTGAGAAGAGGTAGAAAACAAATCAGTTTTGCTGCCTTTTCTTAAAGAACTAAGAATAAATCTGACATATAACATATGGTTTATCCCTAAATTTGGAAACTGAATTTTCATATAAATTGAAATTGATTTTCATCCAAGTTCTAAACCTGATTAGACTAAATTCATAGTCTGAAATATTTGAAATAGTCCATTAAGTTATCTTATAAACAGAACTTTTGTATGCCAAATAAATACACTTGTATTAGGTATCTCTACAAAAATATGAAGGTTTATTTTTAATGTAATATGGACCACACAGTATCAATCCAGGGCTTTTATGAATGCCTTCAAATTACCTTGCTGCAGTGTATCGTTTACTGGGCTCCACTTTGAAGACCACCCAGAAAGTCCATCTGGTCCAAATATAATCATCATCATCCTGGTAGTACGTGTTCCGTGGTCTACAGCTTATTCTAAATACACTCATTCACAAAGTGATTCAATATGCTGCTTTTTCATTTAAGTAAAAAATAAATTATTAGTGTGTCAGCTAGAACTTCATTATTCTGCATGACTATATTCCAGTTTCAATTTCCAACCAAGACTCCTTACAAACAGTTATGGCCAGCATGGTATTCTATTCATAATATCGATCTCAATATTTTTATTTCAAGAAAACAGAAGCACATGCTATTGTGGTGAACCTGATTTCTGTGGGACACACTGATTTGGATGCATGGTGACAAATCAGAGCTTCTACTCAGATGGACAGATGGAAGATGGGCCGAGGATGATGATAGATTAGGTAGATAGACAATAGATAAATGATAGATACATAGATAGATGATAGATAACTGATAGATATAGATGATAGGTAGATGACAGATAAGTGATAGAGATAGATAAGATAGATAGATAGATAGATAGATAGATAGATAGATAGATAGATAAAATAAATGATAGATGAAAATGAAGTCAGGCTTCCGATTGTGAACTTAATCTAGTTTCCTGTATGAACTTAATCTAGCTTCCTACTGAAGATTTTCTATGCTTTTGACTAAATCCCCCAACTGGAGTCACATTGCTTTAGCATTCTTAGCTTCCTAAGAAAAATGGTTAAATAAAAACCAGGTCTAAGATCATACACAAGCTACATACCTCTGAGGACACTGACCAAAATTTGAAAAACATTGTATGTTCCTGGAATACTTGATCATGAATAGCTATATTCTTCCAAAATATTCTTTGGGACATGGGCTTCTAAAACACAAGTGTATTTTAAACCTTTTAACATAAATTTTGAATAATATAAAAGAAATAAAAAATCTCATTTTTGACTATAAGGAGCCGAATTCAGATTAGAGGAATATAAAACATTTTTTGAAATTTTTGAGTCAGAAGAAGGTTAGCAAGAATCTGGTGTCACTCTGGCTTGTACAGATGAGGGAGTTAAGTTTCAGAGAAAATCAATGGCTTGGTTCATTGAAGAACTGAGTCTAACCCCGGCTCTTCCAAACCCTGTGGCAATATATAACTGGAAACAAGCTGTGTGTATCGGCTTCTTCATTCTCCTTGGCTTACACAAGGTTAAAATGCAATCTGTGATTAATTATTAACTTGTAAATAAATTGTCTTAAGATTAATGGTCAAGAAACGAATAGGCCTCTTTTAATAAGTGTTCTTAAATCTTAAAATATTATGAAAGCTTAAAAAATATTGTAATATTTAGAGGGATATTCCTTAAGAAGTTCCTAAAATAACTTCTATGAAATATTTGTATTTACATCTACTTCCAAAAATTTCTGTTACTTGTATTTTAAAATACTTTGAAAATAAAACCTGTTTAGTAATACTAGCTGCTAGTTACAGAATGTCACCATGGCTTTCACAGTCATGAGCTCGTGAGGAACATGTGTGATTTCATTTAATTCTTATAACCCACCATGCCAAGTACGGTTCTTCCCATTTTATGCACCAGGAGTCTCCTTAAGTTAAAGAAGAAAGGTCAAAGGCATGTCAGTGAAGAACGGTATGTGTATAAGACATCTACAATGAGTAAGTTACTGGGTTTTTAGTACTGAATTAGCTCTGAGTTAAAAAAAACTATAAAGTGCATTCTAATACTCAAGATTTATTATTCAACAATGCTCAGAGTTTTATAAAAGAAAATAAAAACCTCATTAAGCAGTTTCTTCTAGCAGGAAGATATGTATTTTGAGAAACTATATTTATGCTAGATTGCATAATATTATGGTCAATGCCATTAAATATATTCATTTTTAACATCTCTGTAAAAACCAGGGACACAGCACACTGGTGGATAATTGAAGACATTAATTTTAACACACAGTTTAATATTATGGATCCTTAGAAATGGATAATTAATGGAGTCTTTCAACTTTTTAAATTATAAAGTTTTCCATTTCAGAACATGAAGTTTTAGACACTGTGACATTTCATTTAATTCCTTGCTAAATGAACTTTATGTGAGCCTACGAAGACAGTATTTTATATTTCCATTCAAAGCAAAATTAGTTTTTAAAATATTAGACCCACTAATGCTATTATTAATATTGTTATTTTAAAAAAGAAACATTAAAAAAAAACCCACTGCTTTCTAAAAGCCATGGCCAAAACAGCAATATGCTTTTTCTTTTAAAAAAAAGTTTTGTTCTGCTCGAACATGGGAATAATTAAAGCACGAAGGTATTAAAGTGAAACACATGGCAGAAACCAAGGAGCCATGGGCAGCGTGAGGAAGCCGGGGAAGAAGCGGCCTCCTTGAATCTCAGTGTGATCACATGACCCCTGAAGACCATCTGAGCTTGAAAAGGTGCTTTCCCCGCTGTAGGCTTGCACATCTAGCAAGCATCCAGGTGATGCCTGTGCCCAGGGACCGCCTCGCACTTAGTAGCGAGGGGGCAGCAACACCTGACAAAATAATGTATGTGGATGGATCTGTTACGGTTTAAAAAGTTAATAGGGATTTTCCATACAAAACCTATGAAAGAAAGAAAACTCTAAAGAAGAAAATTCTGAAGCTAAGTCCTAGAGTCTTCAAATTCTGAAGTAATTATTCATCTATGGGGCTTTATCTTCCAGATATTTTTGTTTGGGTATAATTACCTAATAGATATAGAGTTTTACATCTCACTTTGCTACTTAAAAAACTATGCGCATTTTCCCATGTAATTAATTTTTTCTGAAATATCTTAGACACAATATTCTGCCATGTAGTTATACCATAACTTATTAGTCCAGTTTCCCTACTGTGAAATATTTAGATTCTTTCCATTATCTTATTAGTTTAAGTATTATGTGGATAAATAATTTTCCACATTTCTGATTACTTTTTATGATAAGCTTCCCAGAAATTATGTTTTTTCTTCAAAGGATATGAATATGTTAACACTCGATTCAAGTTGCATAGTGTATCTATTTAAATTATGTTTTCCAATTTTATAAATGGAAACTAGCATGCTTTACTTTATCGCTATTTTATTTTATCGCTAGTGTACTTCTAAGTTACTACTGCTCCAAGAAACAGTAATACTCTGTCCATCAACATTTTTCCCCATTGATCTCAATGATTTTTTTTAAATATTTTTCAAGTACAGTTTACATTCAAAATTTTTTTGTGTTAGTTTCAGTTGTACAGTATGGTGATTAGATGATCATATACTTTACAAAGTCTTTCCCTGACGCTCCTAGTACCTGCCTAGCACCATGAGTACTTAATGCAGTGTCATTGGCTACATTTCCTATGCTGTACTTGACATCCCCATGACAACTTTGGAACTCCCGATGGATTTCTAAAGTTCTTTTTATACTAAAGATACATTCCTTGCAAATATTTAGTATCTTTTAGCCTTTTTAATTTTATGTTTTTATCACGTAGAAAATTGTTATTTTCTTGCATTATTTTACATGTAGAAGGTCATTGCCATTTCTAAGCTTACTTTCTCTTGTGGTTCAATTATTTAGGTTTTAAATATTTAATCAAACTGATTTATCTTTGTATTATTAGGACCTAATTAATTAATTAATTTCAAACACTTTTTTGAGTGATGAATGTCTCATTGATTTTGATGATTTTTGCAAAGAGGGGGAAAAATGGGGAAATCTGTAATAGTGTCAACAATAAAAATAAAGTTAAAAAATAATTTAGAAAAACAGAAGTTTTCCTTGGGCTTTCTAATCTCATTCACAATACACTTATAAGCTATTGAGACAATAAAACACATTTAATTATGTCTATAAGATCTTGGGGGGGGTCACTTATTTTTTTCAAACTTTTACTTATGTGTTCATAACTTAAAAAAATGTTCATTCTCCAAATTACTAGACTTACCATGTTAAAATTGAAAATGTTCCATCGGGACTCTATCCTGGAATATTTAAATGTCATAACAGTTTTCTATTGCTGTGTAATTCATCATCGCCGACTTAGCAGCTCATGGTTCTGAAGGTCAGAAGTCCAGCCCACTGTGGTTGGGTTGTCTGTTCAGGCTGAAGTCAAGGTGACGGCAGGGTGCATTCTCCTCCGGCCCTAGAGATCCTTTTCCAAGCTCATTTCTCCTCTTGGCAGAATCTGTTTTTTGTGGCTGTCACACTGATGTCCTCACACTCCTGCTGCCTGCCTGCCACAAAGGTGCAAGTTAACCGAGGAAAAAATGGGATACAATATTTAGACTTCCAATAAATTGCTCAAATAAAAATTTTCAATTTATTCAAGATTTTATATATGTATGTATAATTCTTGTAATTTTTTTTGCACAAAAAAAATTATGTGTCCTATAAAGATTTATTCCTTTTATGTGTTTGATTTGTATGGAGATGTTTTCTTCTGAATGATCCTGTACACAGGGCACATCAGCATTCTCTGTCCTGGCCCATCTAACTGAACAATCCTTTGCATTATCCTATTCACTTTAGTTAGTTAGCCTGAGTTCCCTAGGATTAATCAAAACATCTTCAAATAATGATGTTTTTTCCAATACTAAAATATCTTACCTTCTCAGTAAAAGAATTCCTTATTCTTTCCTTTTTAACTAATTTCAATTGCAAAGCTTTTATATTTCATAATTAAATATGGCTATTGATTTCATGCAGTTATTCTTAGCCATAGTTTTAAAAATAACGTTCTAGTGTTACCTTTATACAGTTTTCCTTTTGTTTTGTTTTGATTTTTAATTAAAATGATCATTAAAATTCTGTCGACTTTTGAACCTCTATTGAAATGGTCAACAGTGTGGTGATTGCGGGGGGGAGTGGGGTGTAAGAGGGACAATGGTCATGGGAAAAATACAATAAAAAAAAGAAATGTTCATAAAGGATTCCTTTAACATTATTGGTGTGTTTTAGTATTGATGCGCTAATACTATAAATCAATCTACATTCAAAATATTATAAAAAATTTATATACAGTAAAATGGACAATATAGTTGTATAGCTGATATATTTCAACAAATGCATATACAATTACACCTACTATGCGATAAAACTTTGTATTCAATCTGTACACTGTCACCCGCAGCACCAGAAAACCCCTGATCGACTTTGAAATGTCACACAGGTGGAATTCACTGTCGCCTCTTTTGTGAACGGCTTCTCCTCGTCAGCCCAACACCGGTGAGAGTCGTCTCTGTGTGTGCATCAGCAGTTCAACCCTCTCAATACGGGCATACCTCCACAGTCCGTTTATTAACTCTCCTGTCGATAAACACCGGGATTCTTTCCAGTCGGGCTATTTTGCATAGTGCTGCTATGCATGTTCTTGTACAAGACCTTTTGCGGACAAATATTAGCATTTCTCTTGGGTAAACCCCCAGGAGTGAAATTACATGGTCACGGGGTAAATGCATGTTTCACTTAGGAAATGGATAAATCTTTCTAAAGGAATTACACTACTTTATTCTCCCAGAGCAACATATGAAAGTTCCAGTTGCTCCACATCCTAGACAGCGCTTGGAATTACTGACTCTCCATATATTTTCAGGAACATTTGCCTTAATGTTATATTCTTAGGAAACTGTATCTGTAGACTGAGGGCGACATTTTAACAATGGAGGCCCATCAAATCAAGTAGAATGGGAACTCTTCTAGTGAAAAAAGGTTCTCCTGGATTTCGTTTTCATTTCAGTGACTTGTGAGATATAGTTAGAATAGAATCTTAGAATTCTTTTTTAAGTATATTTTATTGATTTTGCTGTTACAGTTGTCCCAATTTTTCCCTTTGCTCCCCTCTGCCTGGTCCCCCTCTTCCCTCCAGCAATCCCCCTCTTAGTTCATGTCCATGAGTTGTGCGTACAAGTTCTTTGGCTTCTCTCTTCCCTATACTATTCTTAAACTCCCCCTGTCTATTTTGTTCCTCCTAGTTATACTTCTTGTTCCCTACACATTTCCCCCTTTCTCTCCATTCTCCCTCTCTCCCCATCCCCCTCCCAGCTGATAACCCTCCAAATGATTCCCATGCCTATGAGTCTGTTCCTGTTCTGGTTGTTGGCTTAGTTTGTTTTTGATTTTATTTTTATTTTTTAGATTCAGTTGTTGATAGTTGTGAGTCTGTTGTCATTTTAATATTCATAGTTTTTATCTTCTTATTTTTCTTAAACAAATCCTTGTAACATTTCATATAATAAGGGCTTGGTGATGATGAACTCCTTTAGCTTTACTTTGTCTGGGAAGCACTTCATCTGGCCTTCCATTCTAAACTATAGCTTTGCTGGATAGAGTAATCTTGACCATATAAAATGTAGATAGAATGTTCTAAGATTTAAACTCAAATCAACAGTGCTATCAGTCACCAGTATAGAAAAATGCTACTATTTATCCTGTTATAGAAGCCATGGCATATTTTATGACATCTCTGAACATGTATTCATTTTACCTTCTGCTAGATCAGTTCAGACTCTCCTAAGGAAATCCCCTTTCTTCCCTTTCTCAAAGTATATTGCTACAATGAGAGTAACTGGAACTTAATAACTTTATACTGACATCATCTGAAATCACCTTATGGTGTTATTTTGCTAATTTTGCCACAATGAACTTTCATCTTGCTTCCCAGCCATCTTCAGTGATTCAGAATACAGCATGGACTGTTGCCCAGATATGTGGTAGTCAAGGCTAATTTAAACCTTCATAAAATCCAATTGCACATAATTAGATAAAAGCTTCCTCCTGCCTAAAAGACCATTTTAGTGTGTCTTCCTTGACATCAACAGATTTACTCATGCAATTGAAGAGACCAAATTACTGCTGTAATCTCACCCCTTCCCCCAGTTAGGTGAAAAATCGAATTTGTGGTATAGGTATGGATAGATACTTTCAATCTGGTCTAAAGAAAATTGCTCTAAAACATATTAAGCATAAGAAAAATAAAATACATGTTGATTATCATTCAACAAGGTTGGTGCTTATTTAACGATGTACCCGAAAGTTTCCCTAAGCCATCTTTTATATGTTGCCCTTTAGGATTATAAGTGTTACAATAAAGGACATTGACATTTGTTCCTTCATTTAGCCATTCATTCCAAAAAAAACAGTACATAAGGAAGTGATCTTCACCATTCAAATTTCCTATGGATGAAGCTTCAGGAAACTCAAAGTTAATCCTGACATTGAACTATTCTCATCAAATTAGTTTCACTTAATGGAAGCCATGAATATACAAAATTCTGAAGGCTATTAAAGTTGATTTCAGCTATCTCAGAATCTACATACCTATGTAGGGTAGAGGTAAATTATGTTAGACAATTTGGCTCAATGTTATTAAAAATTGTACCAAAATCTAATAAATAGTAATAAAGCATCAGAATGAAATAAATAGTAAATTTATTACAAACATCAAGTATCCCAGAAGTTGATTATTTAACATTTGATCAATAAGTCTGTTCAGCTCACCCTTGCCTCTACCAAAAATTCTCTGCTGAATGGAGGCAGGTGGGGTGGGGGGAGTGGGAGGGGAATGGAGGCAACTGTACTTGAACGACAATAAAAAAAAAGAAAAAAGGTGAAAAAAGGGGGAGGGCTGGTATTGTCAACTATGGAGAATTGCAAATAGGATTCGAGCTCAGAAGCCTTGTGCGTCTTTCCAGAACCTTCGTTCAGCAGTAATCGACCACTCATCTGCATTTCCCTGACTCACCTGTCACACCCAGCAACTCAATTATGTCACATCTGATGATTTATTGTTGTCTAAAGACTTGTCTCAGTTCCGTTGCTCTGCTGCTGATATTTTTCTCAAGTGTAAACAATTATGAATTAAACATGATAATGCATGAGCAAACAGTAAGTGAAAGTAGACATCAATTCTGAGAGGCTCAAGGTGTCAGATGTTGTCACAGAAGAAAAGTACTAACGCTACTATGTGAATGATGAGTATATTTTCTTTACCTGCTAGGAGCAATCATTGAAAGGAGATTTGAAAAGAGTTTGAGAAAGTTAGATATTTTGGCACAATGAAGAATGAATGAAGATCATTGGATTGGAAATTGTAAGGCAAACCTTAAAGTGGTAAAGATAGAAGCTGAATTTTAAGTATATAAGGAACAAATTATACCCAAAGTGGAGGAAATTATTCCATTGTCAAGAAATAATTAGACCCAAGGAAGACAATTTTCATCTTAATACTTGACAACATTTATAGATTGGGGTCGGGGGGGAAGCACAGTGAAGGAAGAAACCCTTGTAAGCAGTGAGCCGAAATAGCCATGCACTTGTACGGTAATGCCATATATGTGTTCCTTAAAAAGAGAACATTGGAAAGAAGAGAGACATTTGCTCCTTCAAGGTAGGAAGCAAAAGCAGATAAAGATAAAGAAAACAAGAAGTAGGAAGAAGAGAAAGAACCACCGCAGGTGTAACCTTCATCACACGAAATCAAAATCACTGTCTAAATGAGCTTCATCATAGATGAACCCTGGCTAAGTCTTATTCTACCTCTAGCACCTGGCCCGTAGCAAGCTCCTCAACATGTGTTTGTGAAATAGATAAATGGAGGTAAAATAATTCTTGTCATATGATTTCACCGTTTTTGAGGATGGGGGAATTGGCTTCCTTGGGAATAGGGGAATTGGCCGTTAGTTGGAAGAGCATTTGAAAACACCTGCTGAAAGGAACCATAATGATTTTAAAAGTAATGAGGAATGATGAAAATAAGATTAACTTGAAGTATATATGGCCAACATGTTTTTGATTTTTTAAATTCAACAACTGCAGTTTTGAGAGAAGATGTAGTAAAATCAGACAGTAGACGTTACAAAAAATCATCAGTGTCGTTACAGTGGTGAGTCCTGAGTATCGGTGCCCTTGGAGCATCGTGTGGCAGAAGACATGGCTGCTTTCAGCTTCCCGGCTGACAATGAAGGGAAGCGAAATCAGAAGTTGGCTTTGGATCTCGAGAATAAAGTACTAGTAGGAGTTAGAATTAAGATTTTAAAAGACAGGGTTACTAGGTTTATGGACATGGGATAGATGTTAAGAACTACTTTGTTTGTAATTCTTCATTTTCAAGGAAGAGAAATTTTAACCTTCAAAGCTGTAGAATGAGATGAAGCAAAGATGACTTCAATCGAGGTTACATTTATGCCAGGATGCAACAAATAATATGGAGAGACTTCGGCTGTACAGGGATGGCAGCGCGCTAGGAAGGCCGTCCGCTCGGATGATGGACTAGAAACGGGCCTGAAGGGGGAGTCTCCTGCGCACGGGCCCTTGGAATGCTTTTTCGCGCACCTGTGGAACAGCCTAATTTCTACCCACCACAGAGGATGTGATTAATTTGATAATGATTACTATCAAAAATTAATTTTAGATCATTTAAATTGATTTTTGCTTTTGAATTATATTGTCTCAAGGTTTTTGTTTCTTTGATACTCACCATGATTTAATTATTATGTTATTTCAAAAATCATGCCTAGTGTTAGTGTCTGTCAGTCTTTACTATTAATGAATTAAAATATGTTTGAAGAAGGGACAAAAAAATTTTTTTAAGTGACCCATACTTTTTATGAAATTACCTGTTATTATAAAAGTAGGACAACAGCTCCAACATTAAATATGTGAATTAATTGGATAGAGAGTGTTGAAGGAGTTTCAGAAATTAAAGAGAAGAAGTATTTGAACAGTTGAAAAAATAAGATTAATAAGAACAAGTAAAACCAAAGCATGAAACATAAAGGTAGTATTTCTTAGAAAATAAGAGTAAACGCAGACAATTGTAAAGATATCAAACTGACCTAAAAAATTT
>PVJI01020428.1:0-29039 GCA_004026765.1 Micronycteris hirsuta | reverse complement strand
GATCATAGTAACTGGTATTACTATGTGCCAAATATTGTGTTAAGTTATTTAGGCAGTAATAAGAATTTGTATACAATAAGAACAGTAGCTGGCATACACTCAGCCCTTCCGTGTGGCAGGCATAGTTTTAAGTGCTTTACATGTATTATCATATTTAATACTTGCAACAACTCTGTGAGGTATATCCTGAGAGTATCCCCATTTTTACAGATGAGGAAAACGAGGTGGTGGAAATGGAGAGGTGGGCAAGCCCAAGGTCCCACAGCTAGTGAAAAGTAGAGCTGCGATTCTCACCCAGTTTCATCTCAGCATCTCCACTGTTAACTACTAGAAAAAAGAAGTTAGCCTTAATGAAGTAGTCAAATGGAGTTTGTTTTCCCCATAACAAAACTTATTTTATTCTGTAAATCTGAAGTCTGGGCCCAAGGTCGAAAGAGTTTTGAACCAATTTTTAAACAACCCCCATTAAATTCTATGAAGAAAGGCACGCACATCCCATATTTAATCTTTATGTAGATACTTTATTTTTTTAAGATTTTATTTATTTACCTTTTTTAGAGAGGGGAAGGGAAAATATCAATGTGTGAGAGAGCTGGTTGCCTCTCTCACACCCCCTACTGGGGACCTCGCCCACAACCCAGGCATGTGCCCTAACTAAGAATTGAACCAGCAACCTTTCAATTTGGAGGCCAGAGCTCAATCCACTGAGCCACACCAGCCAGGGCTTTATGTAGGTACTTTAAATTAGGTGATATCAGTGAGTCCCATCTTATAGATGAGGGAACTGAGGCCTAAAAGGTTAAATAACTTGCCAAAATTGGGATTCCAGCCCAGATCTACTCCCTCCAAAGCCCAGATTGGAACTAACCTTTGGCAGAGTGGTGTAAGAGGCAGAGGTTCAGCCATTGCCTTCCCCAGCCAGGCTCCTCAAGCTGTTTGTCCCTTCCTCAGCTAGTAGCCTGGAACACTTCACTGTTTTCTCCTTTCCCCAGTCCCGGCTTGCATTAAAGAAGGGATTATGCAAGTTGTAAGAGAAAGGGCTTCCTAGAAGCCATTAAGTATTCTACATGAATTTGGGTTTTGTTGTTGTAGTAAGTGTCGAGCCTTTAACACCAATAAGTTGTTCTGCTTTATAAGTTTTATTCATTAGACAAGTGTCTGGTCTGCTAGCTTTTAGTTGTTCATCTGACATGGCTCTATCTGAGTACCCCTGTTAGGAATTATTTTCTAAAAAGTTTTTAGAGCCTTGCAATGAGCAAAACCATCTTCTCACCTCCTGGGGAGGAGGAGGGGGCTTGTTTCTTGGCCAGGACTTCAGTAACAGGAACTGCAGCTGATACTTTAGTAGTATTATTGTGCCTATGAATTTTCAGCCCTTCTTCACTCCGGCTGACCCCTGTGAGCTGAACAGAATGTGACCATGTCCCCAGGGTTTCTTCCTGTTCACATCTGATCCTGTAGTGGGGTTGTTTATAACTTCCCAATGTTTTCCCTGGCCCTTCCATAGAGCTGGCTTCCACAGATTCTCTTCCATGAGGGCATAATGTGGCATGTGAGCTTCTTGGCTTTGGTCTTCATTACCATGACTGGATCTCAGTGCATCTGTTGATAGTCTACCCTTCTTGCCTCCTTCTGTGATGTAAGAGGGGGACCTTCCATGTATAACTTTTGGGTAGTGTATTGGATGTGTGACTGGTAACCCTAGTGCTGGACTGTATCCTAGGTTATCTCTGTGGCCTCTTCTGAGTGCACTAAGTGCACTGCATCATCTCACATGACTACACAAAAGAGGCCAGCAGCTAACACAAGTCCTCTGCCTTTATTCCTGCAACCAGAAATGGAAGTTCTCCAGTTTTCCCTGAATGTGTTGTATGATTTCTTCTTTTAATTTCAGTGGCTTAAATACCTAGAGGTTTTCCTCTTTATAGAATCTTCTTTATTATTAGTTTGCTGTCATGTTTGACATTCCTTTACTGGAATGCCCTTCTATGCCTTGTATATCTGCTGGATTCCTATTCACCTTCACCACTAAGCTGCTGGGAGTCATGGTGGGGCAGGGGACAGGCCCTTCCGTGTGCTCCCATAACATCCTCTGCTGCCTCTTGTGGTGCCAGTTGACACATGGCTTTATATTTGTCTGTTTACACACCTGCCCCCACCTCAGACTGCAACCTCCCTGAAGGGAGGGGCTGGGCCTATTTTATCTCTGTATCTCCAGTATCAAGCACCATGCCTGGTACATAGTAGATGTTCAGTTAAATTTTGTTGCATATATGAATGAATGCTATCTAAAAGCTGGTGGATGGAGGTTGTGACTCCCAGCAGGGAACTATGCTATTTGTTCCCTTTACAAAAAGGAATATGAGAGCAGAGCTTGCATTACTCTGGACAGATTCCCAGCTCTATGGATTTTAATCACTAAAAAAAATATAATTACACTGTAATTAAAAAACTTAAATGCCTGGGGAAGGGCTTTTCTGGTTAATAGGATGTTCTGGGTAACAAAGGGTTGGGCTCCCCAAAATCATTTTTTCTTATACTTTTTGGTTCTTTCTGAAATACCTGGGTCTGCTTTTCTTAGCTTTGTGAGTTAATTCTGGGGTCTATCTTTGAAGCTGTGTTGCTCACTGGGGAGTTTGCAGGTTCTCAGGATCTGTTAAGATCCTGTCTCCCCACAGCCTAGTTGCAGAGTATGGTACAGTCTTCTTACCACCCCCACCCTCACTGAAAGGCAAAGTGATAGGCCCTTTAAAGTTTGCAATTTCACTGCTACTCACCTCCAGAAAACAGATGGAGGTCCTGATTAGCAGCATGGGGGAGGTTCAGAGTGTTTGGGTGCTATGTCATGTATTCTGAGAAAGTAATTCAGCACCTGCTCTTACCCTTGGCTTTTATTTGTAGTGGGAGTGTTGACCAACCTTGCTGTCTCTTTTCTGTTCCCATAGGAACTTCCCTTTTCTTTAGAAAAAACCTAATAATTCCTTCCTCCCTCTCAGCAGGAATATGCAATTGGGCAGAATAAAAGGTGTCTTATTGCCCTAAGGCTGTAGTTGGCATCTGGATACCTCCAGATGAGGCAACATGAGTTTACCAGGCCTCTGCTCACATAACCTCTTTTACTGAGTTGCTTTTTGGCCTGATATCTACCCTGCCCCCACACTGTACTGCTGAATGGATAGCTTGGAGTTGGTGCACAGGGTAGAAGCTGAGGGTGCTCCTATTTGTGCCCTCACAGGAAGTCAGCCTGGCACCTGCTGGGCATGGTGCCTGGGCTTCAGATATACTTGCATCATCTCAGACAAGGAGGGGGCAGATGGGCATCTAGGTAAATCAGAAGGATATGAGAAGAGGGACCTGGAAAACAGTTTACTCACTGTCTCCCTGGGCCAGCTCCAGCTTCTTGCTTTCCAGCTAGCCTCTCCCCATCAGCCTTTCCCCAACTAAGGCTGTTGTCTTCATGCCTCCTGCCACAGCATCCCTGCTCCTCTTCTGTCTCTGGGCCTGTTCTCAGTGCTCTCCCTCTCTATTTGCCCAAATATGGCCCCTTCTGTAGTATCCAGCTGCAGTCCTCCTCTAGAAAGCCTCCCCTGCTGCTTCTGGAAGTCATCAGAGGGTGGACAAGGGTGAAGTAAATAACTCTCAAGGCTTCTGCTTACTCTGAGATTTTCCAGCTGTTTGACCAAAGTCAGGGATTGGGAACATCCCAAGCTGGTGGTCCAGGCCATTCATGCCACTAGCCTCACAGAAAAAAAGGAAATGGCACAGTCAGCTAGCCAAATAAGCACTCATTTGGCTTCAGGAGGCTTTGTCTGGAGTCCTGTGCAGCCAGTGTTTGCCAAGCAGCCTCCAGAAGGACAGTATTTGAGCCCTGGGTCTTTGGCTGCTAGAGGCAGATAGCTACATGTTGGGATGTTCCCAACAGCTCCCGCCCACACCTGTTCCCCCTATCCAGCTTCCAAGCCTTGTTTACAGTTCAACCCTTGGCAGACTGGAGGCTAGGATTCAAGAGGAGAGAGAGATCTAGGTGGCCAGGGACTCTCTCCTGGCTTAGCATTCTGTGTCGGAGCTCTGCAGCACAGTTTGGCCTTGGAGGGAGGTGTTCATCACATCTCCCAGGAAGAATTCAGGCCTGCTGCTCTGTTCTCTGCCAGCTCCACTTTTCTCATCATGACCATTCCCTCTCACCTTCTGACATGCTCTCACCTTCCAGTTTTCTCCTCTTGATCTCATTCTCTCCCTGCCCTGGAAAAAAATATAGTCTTTGGTGGCTGGGGAATAGGCCTAAGTCAGTACAGTGGCCTGGGTCTCTTCCACAGGCTGCTTCAGGTTTGCTCCTTGCTCACCACATCCCCATCTGTGAAATGAGGAGGGTGTTATCATTCTGTTGACATGGAATAAGTGCAGTGTCCCTCCTGAAAGAGCTTGATACCAGAAGGCTCTCATTACCATGTGGCCCTTTCCCCATAGCAGGATCCTGGGGTGCAGGCACAGCTCACGGGCATTTAGAGAACAGGAGAGACACTGGAGTGGGCCTCTGAAAAGCTAGAGTTGGTGGGCACAAGTTATCTGCCTGGCCTGCCTTCCCCAAACCTGTACTTTCTTCTTCACTGTCTCCAAGGCCCTCCTCTTGACTCATTTTTCTTCTTCTGTCAGGTTTTCCCTGCCTGGCCTCACCTCTCTTCTCCCTCCTGGCTCTCAGTCTGGCCCTCTTTCCTGCTCAGCTGTCTTTCCCTCCATTCCTCCCCCTATGGCTCAGACAATCTCTGTCTCTGCACTCCTCAGAAATACTTGCTATGGTATGTGGAGGGTGGGGGCCCCAGCGCTCTTTGGAGTGACATGACTCCTTCAAGCTCTCCTGAATATTTCATTGCTCCAGTTCCCCTCACTGCCTCTGCCAGTGACAGGTGAGTGGGGGATAAAATGCAAGGATCTTCCATGGCTGGTGTGCCTCAGTGGCTTGAACACCAGGCTGTGTGTGAACCAAAGGATCGCCAGTTTGATTCCCAGTCAGGGCACATGCCTGGGTTGTAAGCCAGGTCCCTGGTGGGGGGCATGTGAGAGGCAGCCACACATTGATGTTTCTCTCCCGTTCTCCCTCTCTTATCCTCTATAAATAAATAAATAAAATTTTAAAAAAATGGAAGGATCTCCCCACTAATTCTTCCACAGATCAAAGGCAGCAGCTTTAGACATTATGACCCACAGTGCCATATGGTATCAGCCTCACATCTGGCATAGCCTTCACATCTGTCACCAGGCTGGCAGACCCAGCAGGGAGGGTTTAAGAGCGTGTCTGGGCCTACTGGACAATGTTTCTGAGTCTATTGGATGTGTAGCCCCTGAGGGGAGAAGTTGGGAGGGGAGAAAATGACTGCCAAGCAGGTCCTCTGCAGTGTCCTCTAGGAAGCATCATGGAGTTTGGTCTTTGTGAGGTGACTGCAGACTCCCAAGTATTTGTGGGGAAGACAAATGGCTTTGATTTCCCTACCTGCTCCATCATGACTTGCTAGAACAGATGACAGGTGTTGCCATTCCAGCCCACTAGGTAAAAACTTGTGTTTGGCAACCAGAAAATGAATCCAGATGCCAGCATGTTTTCCAGAAGATGCCTCTGCAAGCTCAGCTGAGGAAGAAGTTGTATGGCCATGAAGACTCAGAGGGAAGTAGGGAGGCAGCTCTAGGAAAGTACCCATGTCTACCCAGAGACTTTCAGGACTGGGAACAACTATCCAAAGTCATCCTTCCCTCCCACCCCCAGCCTCTGGCAATTCTGAAAGAAAAGTTGTTTGCTGTTTAAAGACACATTTCTTCCCTGGGAGGAAATAGCTGTTAGGTTTCCCACCCCAGTATCCCTAAAAGGACTGGAGTCACTCTGGCTTCCATTTCTTCTTACATAGTAGCCTTACTTGTACTATCCCTTTCACTCTATTTTCTCTCAACTTTTGTCTTTTGCCAGAGATGTTGAAGGATTTCTCCAACCAACAAGACTCCCAGCCAGAAACCCATCTTTCATAGAACCAGTAGGCATTTGATAATGAATTTCATGCAATAGGCAGAGAATTCTAATCTGTATGTCTCAAAATCACATCTATCCATGTAACCATTCAGCCATTTAGAAAATATTAGGCACCTACTACATGCCAGGTGGCAAACTAGATGGTGGAGATACATTGTTGAACAAGAGAGGCATAGTGAATACTCTTAAGAGATTTACAGCCAAGTCATCACATAAATGAATATATAACTATATATATTCATGATGAGTCTCATTAAGGTCATGAACAGGTTGCAGTAATAGGGAAAACCAAGGCAGAGTTCTCAGGGAACACCTCTGTGAGGAGGTGATATTTAAGTAGATCCTTGAAGAATGAAAGGTCAGCCATGTAAAGAAGGAGGTTTCCAGGAAAAAAGGAATGCCAGGTGGGAAAACCCTGAGATGGCAGAGAATTTAATGTGTTCAGAACCTAAAAGGAGGCCAGTGGGGCCATATTGCTGTAGGCAAGCAAAAGAGTAGCATAAGAGGGGTATGGCAAAGAGAGGCCATGGATAAGGAGTCTCGATGTTTATTCACTTGGGAAATGTCCACAGGGTTTGAAACAGGAGTATTAAGATCTGATTTAGACTTTTTCAATTTCTAAAGAGACCAGATTTAGAAGGGGTCAGCAGTGGCTACAGAGAGACAAGAAAGGAGGCTAATGCAGCGATTCTGGGGAGAGATAATGGTGGCTTGGAGATGGAGAGTGTTGATCAAATTCTGAAGGAACATCTGTGAAGACTTACAGAGAGATCTGATGTGGGGAAGGGGTGCTAGTGAGGGAAAGGAAGAGACAGGACTCAAGAAAAGCTCTGAGGTTTCTGGCTTGAGTCATTGAACAAACGGTGGTGCTGTGTATTCAGATGAGGGAGACTGAAGGAAGCCTAGACTTGATGGAAAAAAAAATCAAGAGTTCAGTTTTGGACACGTAAAGTTTGAGATTCCTGTGAGACATAAAAGTGAAGATGTCAGAACAGATAGTTGGAATATAGGAGTTTGGGAGCTCACAGAAGAGGTGTAGGTAGAATGCAGATCTGGGAGTTGTCTGCATGTACATTATATGTAAAACCAAAGGAGTGAAACTTCTGGTCAAGATTGTGGCATAGGTAAACAGCTCACCTCCTTGCACAACCACTTCAAAATTACAACTGAATTATAGAACAACCATCACTCTGAATGTAAGTCTGACAACAACAGAATGAAAGAAATCACATCCATCCAGGCTGGTAGGAGAGGCAGAGACATGTACCAGGCTGATCCCACATCCAAGTGTGGTGGATAAAAACTCAGGAGGGATATCTCAGGACCAAGGAGTCCCAGCCTCACACCATACCTCTGATCCAAGGGTTCCAGTGCCAGCTAGATAAGTCCCTAAAACTTCTGATTGCAAAAACCAGCAGGGATTGAGTCGGTGGAAGAAACATCTGGAGTCTCAAGTGGTTCCTCTTAAAGAACCCACACATGATCTTATACAGACTCACTCCTTCTGAGCTCCAGCACTGGGGTAGCAGCTTGAAAGGCACCAGTGGCATACAGGGAGAAACTGATGTGTCTGGCATCAATGTAAGAGATGAGGGATAGCTTTCTCCAGACAGAAAAGCAGGCAGAGCACCAGAGTTGGCAGGTGAGTGCCATATCTGAGACTCCATCAACCTGGCTAACATTGTTTGCCCTACCCTGAGGCTCAGTCACACCCAACTTACAGCTGTTAACAGTGGCTTTTCCTTATGAATGGCTGGTCTTGGCTCATGCTTCATAACTTCCTAAATCCTTTCAAACAAACAACAGCTGGCCTCAGTGAGTCCAGACTCCCGTGCCTCTTGCTAAGTGGCTCCAGGCACAACACTAACAGCATCCAGGCTAGATTCAGTTTGGCTTAGCCTGGGAATCACCAAGCTTAGCACAAGTAGCAGCCATCTCAGATTGCTTTATACCTCAGGTGGGTGGCCCCAGGCAAAACATAGGTAGGGGCTGACTTTGGCCTGCACCACCCAGTATACCCAGTGGACAGCTACAGAACACATCATAGCACCACCATCCTGTCCCTGCACAGCTAATCCTCCCTGGAGGGTGGAGGTTGGTGGTAAGCAGTCACAGCCAATCCTTGCAGCTTATTGGCCTCAGTAAATCCCTCCCATTGACCTACCAACAGCAACCAAGGCTCAACACAAGAGGAAGGTGTACTCAGCTCACACAAAGCATGCACCTTGATGGGGAGGCTGTGCCACTGGACCCTACAGGACACCTACTACATTAGGCCACACTACCAAGACACCATATTGAAGCAGCCCTACTAATACGTAGAAACAAACCCAGGGAGGCTGCTGAATGAGGAGACAAAGAAATGGCCCAAGTGAAAGAACAGAACAAAACTCTGGAAAAAGAACTAACAAAATGGAGATAAAACAATCTACTAGATGCAGAGTTCAAAACGCTGATTAGCCCGGCTGGTGTAGCTCAGTGGATTGAGCATGGGCTGGGAGCCAAAAGGTCTCAATTTGATTCCCAGTCGGGGCACATGCCTGGGTTGCAGGCCAGGTCCCCAGTGAGGGCCATGTGAGAGGCAACCATACATTGCTCTTTCTCCCTCCCTTCTCCTCTCTCTAAAAATAAATAAATAAAATCTTAAAAAAAACCCGCTGGTTATTAGGATGCTCAGTGAACTTAGAACCTCAAGAGCATAAAAAAGACCCAGTCACAAATGCAGTGTACACTAATTGAAATGAA
This sequence comes from Micronycteris hirsuta, assembly GCA_004026765.1. NCBI lineage: Eukaryota > Metazoa > Chordata > Mammalia > Chiroptera > Phyllostomidae > Micronycteris > Micronycteris hirsuta. The sequence continues at coordinate 20,278 of PVJI01020428.1, read as the reverse complement.
CAATTTATAGGGAATCAACAATAGAGTGGATGAAGCCTAGAATGAAATCAATGATTTGGGATATAAGGAAGCAAAAAACAACCAATGAGAACAGCAAGAAGGAAAAAAGAATTTCAAAAATGAGGATAGTGTCAGGAGCCTCTAGGACAACTTCAGCTGTATCAACATTCATGTCATGGGGGTGCTGGAAGGAGAAGAGAGTGAGCAAGAAATTGGAAAACTATTTGGAAAAAATAATGACAGAAAACTTCCCTAGCTTGGTCAAGTAAATGGACATACACGCACAAGAAGCACAGAGAGTCCCAAACAAGATGGACCCTAAGGGGCCCACATCAAGACACATCATAATTTAAATGCCAAAAGTTGGGGGCTTCCGGCCAAGATGGAGGCATAGGTAGACACACTGTGCCTCCTTACACAACCGAAAGAAGGACGACAACAATTTAAAAACAAAAAACAACCAGAACCGACAGAAAATTGAACTGTATGGAAGTCCAACAACCAAGGAGTTAAAGAAGACACAACCATCCAGACCGGAAGGAGAGGCAGAGATGGGCAGCTGGGGTGCAGGGGACTCGTGGCAAGGCAGTGGCTGCAGGACCAGGGCAGGCAAGGGAGCAGCTGGAGGACCGGAGCAGGCAGTGCTGCAGCTGGTGGAGTGGGTGGTCCCACATTCGTGTGCAGATAAATGGGGAGAAAAGCTGGGGAGCAAAATAAACCATGCAGCCTAGGGTTCCAGTGCAGGGAAATGAAGCCTCAAACAACGGATTGAAAACACCTGTGGGGGTTGAAAAGGCAGTGGGAGGAACTCCCAGCATCACAGGAGAGTTCTTTGGAGAGACCCACAGGGTCCTAGAATGTGCACAAGCCTGCCCATATGGGAATCAGCACCAGAAGGGCCCTATTTGGTTGTGGGTAGCGGGGGAAGTGACTGAAAGCTGGCCGAGAGTGGAGCAAGTGCCATTGTTCCCTCTTGGACCCCTTCCCCACAGACAGTGTCACAAAGCAGGGATGTGGTTTGCTCCGCCCTGGTGTACACCTAAGGCTCCGCCCTTACTACACAACAGGCGTGCTGAGACCGAGAAAATGGCCCAAATGAAAAATCAGATCAAAACTCCAGAAAAAATACAACTAAGCCATGAAGAGATAGCCAACCTATTAGATGCACAGTTCAAAACACTGGTAATCAGGATGCTCACAGAATTGGTTGAATTTGGTTGCAAATTAGATGAAAAAATGACGACTATGCTAAGTGAAATAAAAGAAAATGTACAGGGAACTAATAGTGATGGGAAGGAAACTGGGACTCAGATCAACAGTGTGGACCAGAAGGAAGAAATAAACATTCAACCAGAAAAAAATGAAGAAACAAGAATTCAAAAAAATGAGGAGAGGCTTAGGAACCTCCAGGACATCTTTAAACGTTCCAACATTCAAATTATAGGGGTGCCAGAGGGAGAAGAGGAAGAGAAAGAAATTGAAAACTTATTTGAACAAATAATGAAGAACTTCCCCAATCTGGCAAAGGAAATAGACTTCCAGGAAGTCTAGGAAGCCCAGAGAGTCCCAAAGAAGTTGGACCCAAGGAGGAACACACCAAGGTACATCATAATTACATTACCCGAGATTAAAAATAAGGAGAGAATCTCAGAAGCAGCAAGAGAAAATGGTACAATTACCTACAAAGGAGTTCCCATAAGACTGTCAGCTGATTTCTCAAAAGAGACCTTTCAGGCAAGAAGGGGCTGGAGAGAATTATTCCAAGTTATAAGGACCTACATCCAAGAATACTCTATCCAGCAAAGCTTTCATTTAGAATGGAAGGGCAGATAAAGTGCCTCTCAGATAAGGTCAAGTTCAAGGAGTTCATTATCAGCAAGCCCTTATTATATGAAATGTTAAAGGGAATTATCTAAGTAAAAGAAGATTAAAAAATATGAACAGTAAAATGACAGCAAAATCTCAGTTAATAAAAACCACACCCGAAACAAGAACAAAAGCAAGCTAAGCAAACAGAACAAAAAACCACACCTGAAACAAGAACAAAAGCAAGCTAAGAAACCACATTTCTGTGGTTCTGTGCTAGAACAGGAACAGAACCACAGAAATGTAGATCACATGGAGGGTTATCAACAGGGGAGTGGGTGGGGGAGAGAGGGGGAAAAGGTACAGAGAATAAGTAGCATAAATGGTAGGTAGAAAATAGACAGGGGGGTGTTTAGAATAGTATAGGAAATGTAAAAGCCAAAGAACTTATACGTATGACCCATGGACATGAACCAAAGGGGGGGAATGTGGGTGGGGGGTGTGCAGGGTGGAGGGGGATAAAACGGGGAAAATGGGACAAGTGTAATAACATAATCAATAAAATATATTTAAAAAATAAATGTCAAAAGTTAAAGATGAAGAGAGAATCTTAAAAGCAGCAAGAGAACAATAGTTAGTTACCTACAAGGGAGCTCCCGAAAGGCTGTCAGTTGCTTTTCCAAAAGAAACTTTGCAAGCCAGAAGATCTTGGCAATAAATATTCAAAGTGACGAAAAGCAAGGACCTACAACCAAGATTACTCTATCCAGCAAAGCCATCATTTAGAATCAGAGAGGTAAAGAGCTTCCATGATAAGAAAAAGCTGAAGGAGTTTTGTTACAACCAAACCAGTATTATATGTAATATTAAAGGGTCTTCTTTAAGAAGAAGAAGATAAAAAATATGAACAATAAAATGGCAATAAATACCTATCTACAATTGAATAAAAAAAAACAAAACAAAATAAACAAGCAGAACAGAAACAGAATAATAGATACAGAGAATGCTTTGACAGTTACCAGACAGGAATGGGGTCAGGGAGATAGGTGAAATGGTGAAGAGATTAAGAAGTACAAATGTGTAGTTACAGAATAGTCATAAGGATAGTCATTTCCTTTACAAAGCATAGGAAATATAGCAGCCAAAGAACAGAAAACTGTACTTGAACAACAATAAAATTCGAAAGTATTTAATAAAAATAAAGAAGATATATGCATGACCCATGGACATAGACAACATTGTGGGGATTGCCTAAGGGAGTGGGGGCGGCTGGTTGGAGGGGAGCAAAGGGAACAATTGGAACAATTGTAATAGCATAAACAATAAAATATAGACTTACGGTCAAGATGGAAGCATAGGTAAACACAGCTTGCCTCCGCACACAACCACAGCAAAAATTACAACTGAACTACAAAACTATCACCCAGAATCATGAGAAAATCGAGCTGTATGGAAGACCAACAACCAAGGAATTAAATAAGTTACATTCATCCAGATGGGTAGAAGGGGCAAAGATGTGGGTACACAGAGACATGGAGATGTGGAATGGGCGCTTCTCACTACCACATGTGGTGGATACAAATTGGGAGGGATACCTCGGGAGCGAGGGATCCCAGCCCCATACCAGACCATCCAGCCCAAGGTTCCAGTGCCAGGAAGATAAGTCCCCATAACTTCTGGCTATAAAAACTAGTGGATTTGGAGCAGCAGAAGAAACTGCAGGATTCTCAGGCATCTCCTCTTAAAGGGTCCTTAACAGACTTAGGACTTACACAGACTCACTCCCTCTGGTCTCCAGTACCAGGGAAGCAGCTGGAAGGACACCAGTGGCATATGGGGAGAAACTGAAATGTGTGGTATCAGGCCGAGTGCTGGGTGACAGCTTCCTCTCGGACAAAACTCCAGAGGCCAGGCAGCAGCATTGTTCTCTGAGTCCTCTCCACACAGAGCCACAGACTGGCAACACCATATCAGGGACTCTATCAATCTGGTTCATACAGGTAGCCCTGTGCTGGTGATTACTTAAGGCTCTGCCCCATCTAACTTACTGGTGCACTTTTCTACAATAGGCCATGCTAATAAGTCAGGGAGTCAAAGCAGGTCTGCCTAATACAATGAAACAAACTCAAAGAGGCTGCCAAAATTAGGACACAAAGAAATATGGCCCAAATGAAAAAACAACAAAATTCCAGAAAAAGAACTAAAGAAAATGGAGATAAGCCATCTATCAAATGCAGAGTTGAAAACACTGGTTTTAGGATGCCCAAGGAATTCATTGGGTTCTTCAACAACATTTAAAAAAAAACAGGCAGAAATGAAGGTTACACTAAGTGAAATAAAAGAAAATTACAAGGAACCAATTGTAGAGTGGATGAAGCCGAGAATCAAATCAATGATCTGGAACATAAGGAAGAAAAAAAAAAAAACATGCAATCATAACAGTGAGAAGAAAAATGGATCCAAAAAATACCTAGGATAAGCTAAGGAGCCTCTGGGACAATTTCAAATATATCAACAATCGAATCATAAGGGTGCCAGAAGGAGCAAGAAATTGAAAACTTATTTGAAAAAAAAAAATGACAGAAAAATTCCCTGACTTGGTGAAGGAAATAGACATAGAAGTCCATGAAGCACAGAGAGTCCCAAACAAGATGGACATTAAAAGGACTGCAACAAGAAACATTATAATTAAAATGCCAAACGTTAAAGATGAAGAGAGAATCTTAAAAGCAGATAGAGAAAAGCAGATAGTTACCTACAAAGGAGTTCCCATAAGACTCAGCTGATCTCTCAACTTTGCAGGCTTGAAGGGACTGGCAAGAAGTATTCAAAGGGATGAAAAGCAAGGGCCTACAACCTAGATTACTCTATCCAGCGAAGCTGTCATTTAGAATCGAAGGGCAAATAAAGTGCTTCCCAGACAAGGTAAAGCTAAAGGAGTTCATCATCACCAAGCCATTATTCTATGAAATGTTAAAGGGACTTACTTAAGAAAAAGAAGAATATCAACACTATAAACATTAAAATGGCAATAAATTCACAACTACCAACAACTGAATCTAAAAAAAAAATAAGCAGACCAGAATCATAGATATGGAGATTATTTGGAGGATTATCAGTTGGGAGGGGGAAAGAGGACAATTGGGAAAGGTGAAGGTATTAAGAAGTACAGATTGACAGGTACAGAATAGACAGTGGGATGTTAAGAACAGTATAGGAAATGGAGTAGCCAAAGAACTTACCATATTTTGTTGTGTATAGTGTGCACTATTTTGTCCAAATTTTTGAGGGGAAAGATAATGTGCATTATACATGGGAATAATGATTACATACTATGAGTATAATCCGTGTATGATGCACACAAAAACATGGGTGCACATTATACACAGCAAAATGCGGTATATGCATGACCCATGGACATGAACTAATGGGGGAGATTGCCAGAGGGAATGGGGGTACCAGGTGGAGGGGGATAAAGGGGGTAAAATTGGGACAATTATAATAGCCTAATCAATAAAATATAATTTAAAAAAAGAAAATAGGCCCTGACAGATGTGGCTCAGTGGATTGAGTGCCGGTTTGCAAACCAAAAGGTTGCTGGTTCGATTCCCACTTAGGGCACATGCCTAGGTTGTGGACCAGGTCTCCAGTAGGGCCGTGCAAGAGGCAACCACATGTTGATGTTTCCCTCCCTATCCCTACCTCCCCCTCTCTCTAAAAATAAAACAAATTAAAAAATAAAGTTTAAGAAAAAGAAAATAGGAAAAAATAGAAAACAACAAGTGTTGGCAAAGTGTGGAAAAATCAGAACGCTTGTGGTTAAGAATGTAAAATGGTGCACTACTGTAGAAACCCGTATAGTGATTTCTTAAAAAATTAAATACAGAAATACTATATGATCCAACAATTCCACTTCTGGGTGTGTATCCGAAAGAAGTGAAAGCAGGTACTCAAACAGATATTTGTACATCCATGTTCACAGCAACATTAGTCACAAATGCCAAAAGGTAGAAACAACCCAAGTAGCCATTGACAGATGAAAAAGATGTTGTACATATATACAGTGGAATATTATTCAAGTTTAAAAAGGGAATTCTGACACATGCTACAACGTGGATGAACCTTGACAGCGTTACACTAAGGAAAATAAGCAAATCAGAAAAGGCAAATATTGCATGATTCTCTTATACAAGGTTCTTAGAATAGTCAAATTTGATAAAGACAAAAAAGTAGAATGGTGGTTGCTAGGGACTGGGTGGAGAAGGGGTTGAGGAGTTAGTGTTTAATGGGTACAGAGTTTCAGTTGGGGATGATGAAAAAGTTCTGGTGGTTGCACAACAATGTGAATGTACTTAATGCCACTGGGATGTATACTTATAACCTGGTTAAAATGGTAAATTTTATGTTATGAATATTTTACTACAATAAAATAAAAAGAGTTGGAGTAGAGGAGAAGATCACATGTGGCTAGGAATTAAAGTTCTCAATCAATATGTGGACTACACAAAAAGTTGTAGATAACAGCTAGGAGAGGGGAGCCCAGAATCACAGAGGTGAGTGGCAGGGATTTTTCTCAAAGGAGCGGGATATTTGCAGAACAAAAGGAGTAATGGTCTGGAAGAGGGAGGCATGGCAAACAAGAAAGGTACCTATTCTACCTAAAAGTCTTGAGATTTGAGAGGGTAAAAAACAAGATAACTTCCACTTCAGAGGGCTGGTGGAGAAGTGATGTCTTCATGGAATAAATCAGTGCTACATTGGGAAGGAAAGTGAAGAGCACTTTCAGAGAATAAATTAAGGATATAGGGAAGTTTGCTTCTAAGAGTTCCAGAGGGAACAGTGGAAGAGTTTGAAGGGAGGGGAATGGGGGCATTAGTGCATAAACACACTACTGTGGAAATGAAAGTGTGCTCTAAGGGATGACCAGAAGTGAATAGACTTGTTGGTAATAGCGACTGAAGTTAATAGGCATTTAAGGCCTCATGGGATGAGTCTCCCCTATGGGAGAGAGGACAGAGGGATGTAGAAAGTCTTCTGGGACTAGGGTCTCCAATATGTGCCCTCATGTGGAGACTCAGGGAGGCTGCTCTGACGGCAGGGTGGCCCTCAATTCACTTGCAAAACAACAGTCTGCTGAATCCTCCTACTGAGCCTACTCATCCCCTGCTAGGCAACTGCTCAGTCCACATGTGCTTGGCAAAAACCATGTAGGAAAATTGTCTGTGGAGGTAGTCAGACCCAAGTTAATATGGTAGTTCCACCACAATGTATACAAGTGTGTGTCCTGGGGCAATTTAATTAATACTCTCCCAAAAATCTGTTTTCTTATCTATAAAATGATAATACCACCTACTCAAGGGTTGTTGTGAGGCTAGAGTGAGGCAACATGTGGACAGTACCTAGTGCACAGTGAATCCTCAAGAAAAGGCAACTATTGTTTTCTGCACTGTCCTCTCTTTCAGCATCTTCCTTGCCTTATTCCCAGAAGTTACGAGTACTTAGGTTGTCCTTCTGCTGACCAAACTCTTCAGTAGGACTAAATAGCATCCCATTGTCCAGATCTTTCTATCCTTTCCCCTGATGCAAACTTACCTGTCTTATTTTATTTAAAAAAAAAAAACTTTTATTGTATTTTCCATTGCCATTTAGCCCCTGATATCCCCCTCACACCCCACAATCACCACACCATTACGTTTTGCATGCCCATGAGTCCTTTTAACTTTTTTCTTGATCCCTCTACCCGCTAACCTTCTGTAACAGTCATCCTGCTCTCTATCAATGAGTCTGTCTCTGTTTTCTTGATAGTTCAGTTTGTTCATTAGATTTCACATATGGATGAAATTGTGTGGTATTTGTCTTTCTTTGACTGGCTTATTTAATTTAGCATAATGTTCTCCAGGTGTATCCATGCTGTCATAAGGGGTATTTTTTTCTTTTTTAAGGCTGAGTAGTATCCCATTATATAAATGTCCCATAGTTGTTTTATCTACTCATCTATTGATGGACACTTGGGCTGCTTCCATGTCTTGGCTATTGTAAGTAACACTTCAATGAGCACAGGGGTGCTTATGTTCTTTTGAATTAGTATTTTGGGTTTTTTCAGATAAATTCCCAACAGTGGGATCACTGGGTCAAAAGGCAGACGCATTTTTAATTTTTTGAGGTATCTCCATACTGCTTTCCATAGTGGTTGTACCAGTCTGCATTCCCACCAACAGTGCAAAAGGGTTCCCCTTTCTCCACATCCTCACCAGCACTTGTTATTTGTTGATTTATTAATGATAGTCATTCTGACAGGTGTGAAGTGACAACTCATTGTTGTTTTAATTTGCATTTCTCTGATGATTAGTGACATTGAGCATCTTTTCATATATCTATGGGCCATCTGTATGTGCTCTTTGGAGAAGTGTCTATCCAAGTCCTTTGCCCATTTTTAATTGGATTGTTTGGGGGAGTTTGGTATTGATTTTTGGTAAATTCTTTATAAATTTCGGATATTAATCCCTTATCAGATGCATCAGCAAATATGTTCTCCTATTCCGTGGGTTGTCTTTGTATTTTCTTTTTTTTTAAGATTTTATTTATTTTAGAGAGAGGGGAAGGGAGGGAGACAGAGAGGGAGAGAAACAGCAATGTATGGTTGCCTCTCACATGGCCCTCACTGGGGACCAGGCCCGCAACCCAGGCATGTGCCCTGATGGGGAATTGAACCGGGACCCTCTGGTTCCCAGCCCACACTCAATCCACTGAGCTACACCAGCCAGGGCTGTCTTTGTATTTTCTTGATGGTTTTCTTTGCTGTGTAAAAACTTTTTATGGAGCAAAGTTTGATGTAGTCCCATTTGTTTATTTTTCTTTTGTTTCCTTGCCTTAGGAGATATATCACTAAAAATATTGCTATGAGCAATGTCCGAGATTTTACTGCCTGTGTTTTCTTCTAGGATTTTTATGATTTTGGGTCTAATACTTAAGTCTTAAATCCATTTTTTAATTTACTCTTGTGTGTGGCACTAGAAGGTGGTCTAGTTTCATTTTTCTGCATGTATCTGTCCAGTTTTCCCTACACCATTTATTGAATAAACTACTTTTTAATAAACTATCTTTAGCCCATTGTATGTGCTTGCTTCCCCTGTCAAATACTAATTGACTATGAAGGTGTGGGCTTATTTCTAGGCTCTCTATTCTGTTCCACTGATCTATGTGTCTGTTTTTATGCTAGTACCATGCTGTTTTGATTACTATGGCCTTATAGTATAGTTTGATATTAGGTAGGGTGATTCCTTCAACTTTGTTCTTCGTTCTCAGGATTGCTGTTCTTATGTGGGACCTTTTGTGGTTCCGTATAAAGTTTTGAAATATTTGCTCTAGTTCTGTGAAATTTGTCATTGGAATCTTGATAGAAATTGCATTGAATCTGTAGATTGCTTTGGGTAGCATGAAGATTTTAATGATGTTAATTATTCCTATCCATGAACATGGTATGTACTCCCACTTATTTGTGTCTTCCTCAGTTTCTCTCTTCAGTGTCTTATAACTTTCTGAGTACAGGTCTTTTACATCCTTGGTTAGATTTATTCCTAGATATTTTATTCTTTTTGAAGCAATTGTGAATGGGATTGTTTTGTTAATTTCCCTTTCTGTTAGTTCATTATTGGTATACAAAAATGCAACTTTTGTGGATATTAATTTTGTATCCTGCTGTTTTGCTGAATTCATTTATCAGTTCTACCTGTCTTATTTCATATCCCATTTAGTGGCCTTTGCATTCTCTCCTGGTGTAAATATGATTCCACCAGTGAGTCCTCTGCATGAATTTATGTGTCCTTTCTCCAGGATAACATTTGTGTTTTAATAAGACCTTCAGTGCCATAACCCAACCTTAATAAAAGCACCACAGTACCCCCACCTGATTGTGGTCCTCCCATTTTCTGAGAATAACATTATTTTAGATCCTTGCTTCTCAAAGTGTGGTCCATGGACCAGCAGTATGGACACCGCCCTGGAATTTGTTAAAATCTCAGACCGTACTCCAGACCAATGGCATCAGAATCATTCTAGTAATATCCCCAGGTGATTCATATGCACATTTAAGTTTGAGCAGCACTGCTGGAGTAAGGAGCAGCTAGCCAAAGTGAGAGCTCCTTTATAGGAAGAAGAAGTTGTGTTTAAGTTCCTTATAAGAGGGTTTCAGAACTCTAGGGAAGAGGCTCCCATCCCTTCCACTGGGAGGAGATGGCATCTCCTGGGATTCCAGTTGCCATGCTGGATCCCTGGAGCTTTCAGGAGAGTCAGGCTCCTGTGATTTGAATAAAAGGGCTAATTGGCTCCACAAGGCTCCAAATCTTGCCAGTTGTGAGGGGAGTGACAAGACGCCCCAAGGAACCAACCAAATGTAAAGAGAAAGGAGCTAAAAGGCTGATGCTGATGCCTGGACGTCTAAACTGTTATATTTCTATTCTCCTGCCAAAAAGTCCTAATGAGAAAGTATCAGCTCAAAACCACTCCATCTATTCAGTTCACTTGTCCTTTAGGCATGTTCTGCCTAGCAACAGTTGTCAGTGTGAGTGTGAGCTCCAGCAGCCTGTCCGTCTTTGGACAGTTTGGGGAAGAGATTGGTTTAGCCCACAGAGCCAGGCTGGGTCAGGGAAAGAGCTGCCTGGAAAACAAGGGGACCGAGTGCATTGCGGAGCTGCCTGTTAGAGGTAGAGTTGATGGCAGAAGGGTCTGTGCTATGCAAAAGTGGGTGAAGTTTATCTTTAGCTCTCTTTCTCTGCTCATCTGGCCACCCCAAACAATGCTACTGGTTATATTGCCATGTCTGCATCTGCATGATACATTTAACCTTCCCAAGTGCTTCTGTAGCCATATTTCATTTTATTCTCCCAATAACTCTGAGTGAATGGGATCAGATTCAGGTTAATTAGCATGTGGGCTGGCCATCCAGAACTGGCCAGGACAAGGAGTGCTGCTGACCATAGGGTTGGGCCAGCCCTGTAATGGAGACTCAATAGCCAGAGGGTTCAGGCCCCTGAGTGAGTGCAGGCAGGGGTGCTGGGGTTGTGGGCCCTGTCTGAGAGATTTGGCTCCAGCTGGGCTGCTAATGTGGTTCACTTCCCTGGGCCACTTCTCCTTTACCTACCTTGGAGGTTGGGGTGGAGGAGGAGTAGTCACCTAGCCTATTTGTCAGGACAGTTAGAGACTGTGAGGTAATAATGGATGCAAAAGCACCTTTTCTCAGATGAAGTAATAGGTGTAAAAATGAAAAGAATTACATGACTATAAAGTGTTGTTATCATTAGGTAGAAGTAAAAGGCTAGGTCCTTACCCGGGTCACTGACTACAGGGGGTAAACCTGGCTAGCACAGGGTTAGGGGATACCTCTGAGGGCCTTAAGTAGTAAGGGGACAGAGTGAAGGCATTATGTGCTTGGGACAAACAAAAGAAGAAAATAGCAGTGCCTAGAAACAATGCTGGGTGGGGTGGAGGGATCATAAGTTTTGGCTGCTTCATAATTTTGTTCAGGGTTGCCCTGTTTGAAGGGACCAGAAACCAAACATCTTTTGAAGGTACCAGAAACCAAACATCTTTTGCACTCATACTGTTTATTTCTCCCAGGAGAGAACTCATGTGACCTATGGAGGGCTGTGCTCCTGTCACCCATTATTTTTGCCTTCAGTGTCATTCCCAAGTTTCCAGGCACTTAGCTAATTTCAAAGGAGCTGAGCTGTAGGCACAGAGAGATGCAAACCCCAGGAAGGAAGGAACAATTTTTGTTTGTATTTTAGAATGAGGGGAGGGGAGAAAATGCAGACAACTGTAATTGAGCAACAATAAAGCAATTTTTTAAAAAATGGCCTTCTGGTCTGTCAATGAAAGCATTTCGTCTCTGACCACAGATGCCCTGGAAGGCCCAGACAGTGTTGAGGAAAGGGCTGCTTGCGGGATCTGGGGAGGACCTAGTTAGGGACAGTTTGTCCAACTCAGTTAGGGACAACCCCAGGATAATGTGCTCCACTCACACCTAGAGACATGTATCTTGTGTCTGTGGGAAAATAGCTCAGTCCCCTGTGGGAAGATGGGTGCCGCCCATGCACAGAACTAGGCTTCGTGTCTCTCTTGCCATCACTGCTCTTTCCTGGTCATTTTAGTACAACACTTGCCTGTTGTTCATGGATTCCTCTCCAGTTACTACACCTCCTTCTCTGAATATACAACTTGGACCTTAATGCTGGACTTTGTATACTATTCTTAGTTACCACTCTAATTCTTTTGTTCAGGGTATACTTGTCTCTTTTCCCTCTGATAGACTGGAAGCTCTTTCTTTGATGGCTGAGATCTGTAACTTCTCTTCCCCTGAAGCTCTGATTGTCTGAGTAGGCATTCGATAAATACTTGTTGATGGATTAACATGAGTCAAAACAGTAAAGCAGAACACTTATGTCACAAAAGACTCTTAGCTTGTTGGTTCCTCTGGTTCTAGGAGTCTCTGTTTTCATCAATATTGATGGTACCTAAAGGCCCAATGAAGACTGAAGTGTCCTCAGTTTCAATAAAAGAAAAAGGCAGCAAACTGAGTCTGCAGTGGCCAGGGAACCCTGAGCTCAGGATACTTTGTACTAAGTGATTCCACATGTCTGGATCTTCCTTGCCGGTGTCGCTGCTCCATGTCACAGGCTGCACAGGCCAACAGGCTCTCATCCTTACAGCCTGCCCTGGATGATGCCTGTGTCAGAAATGAGCTGGTGTCATCCGAAGAAGAAGCCCTTTTCATGCCAAAAGATCAGATGACAAGAAACAAGGGGCCCATTTCAGAAGCAGCCCCGGGAGGTGAGGCAAAAAACGGCAGCTGCAGGAAGATGTTCTCTGGCTCCCTTCAAGGCCAAGTTTCTGCTTGCCACCTGGAGCAGAAACGAGAGAGTTGTCAGCCTGAAGCCACCTTTGCTGAACCCCTCTCCTGGGAGGGTGCCTATCCAGGACACCAGCCAGCCATGTTCTAGCATCTGAGTGACTTTCTATTAAAAAGTGACCATTTATATTACCAGTGTGGGAGGGAAGGGGTCAGTTTCTGAATTTACCTTCATAAGGCTTGACCTCATCCCAGCAGCCCCTTTTGTCTCTTTGCAGGGTAACAGGCCCCAAGCCAGCTTGCATGCAGCTAGAGTTGATGTGGCTGGATTCAAATTAGCTATAGTCTGTCTTCATTCTCAAGTTCTTTTATGAGAGTGTAGGACTTTGAATTTCTCTTTTATACAATTACCTTCTCCTCCCCCCATAAATAATCCTAAAATTCCTCTCTAATTACTGAATATGTGTCCTGATAAACGAATTAATTGTTTGAAACCATTTTTTAGTGATGTATTTGGTATTCTTAGCTAGTAAATAATCATTCTCATAGTGTGAGAACCTCCCACTTCTTTTACAAACCTTATAGTAGTTTGATTAATTAGCTCCTGGCCCTCTGTATCTTGTTCAGAAGGGCTCTGCCTGGAATCCTAGTTTTTGAGGATACACACACTGAGGCTAGGGAACTCAACCCATTTATTAGGCCAGAAAGCCAGAGGGTAGAGTGGTGCCAAGTCAGGGAACTCAGGCCCTGGGTTTCTTGACTCTTGTCCCTTCTCTTCCACTTCTACCTACCCTGTCCTACCCGTTGGCCATTCATTCCCCTCTTTACCTCCTTCCCTGCTGCTGTTGCCCAGTGCCCTCACCCCTCAGGGCTCTTCATTTTAATACTTAGCTCAGAGCCATATTTCCCTGCAGTATGCCTCACCCTGGCCCTTACTATGGAAACTTTATAAAGTCCTTGTTTAATTCCTAACCTTCAGTAACTTAAGTTGTAGGCATTGAAGAGCCATCTGTAATCCCTCCCAGGTACTGGGGCAGCGATATCTCTTCTCCCAGCTCATCTGGAGTTCAGTTCTGCTGGCAGCCGTAGGGCACAGCTCCCCTTCTTGCCCACAGGAGCCATTTTCCAGTTATTCCATTTACTGAAATTAGTTGGCATTACATACAATTGTGTAAAGCAGCGGTCTTCACTGTTAGCCCATTTCCTTATATATGCTGTCTAAATATTTTATTGTTATATATCACCCAAAGGACATTAAAGTTTAAAATCGCTCAAGGACTTTATGAAGGTGCTCCACATTCTGAAATGACTTCACAGTCCTTCCCTACATACTTGCTTATTTTGTAGTCCCTTCCCTCAAAGTTTTGATTTCTCTTAGGGAGGTAATGGCCAATTCAATGGATAGTACCAATTAACCTTCAGAACAACACACTTCCATTTAGGCTCCTTTTAGAGTCCCAATATCTTGAACTGACTAGTGCCAGTCTCTGACACCCATGTCCTTTCTTGACTCTGGCCCTATAGACAGGAGACAAGTGGCTTTCTTTTCTAGACTCTTCTTTCTCCAACCTGAAATAAGAGGCAGTCTTTATCTCTGCTGGTTCCAAAGGATGCAGGAAGTTAAGTGTGTGAACTCCCAGGTGCCATGGCTGGCACCCTAATCGGTGTCCCTCGCATCTGCTTCTGAGGTTTAGTTGCCTTTGCGTCTTGTTTTGCTCCTGTGTTCCCCTTCCCTTAGTCATGTGATGCAGGAAGAGAGTGCAAATGATATGGAATATGAGCAGCTGCCAGCAGAGACGCTGCAACAAGTGACCATTCACCGAAACCCTATATATGGCTTTGGCTTCGTGGCTGACAGTGAGAGTCCTGTGGTGGTGCGACCTGTGAGGCCAGGTAGGTGTCCCTCAGGTACCCTCTGGCCCTGGCTCCTATCCTCCAGCGCCCACACATCTTCCCAAAGAGAAGAGCTCCTGAGTACATTGTGTTGCCAAAGAATTCGTGGAGAGTGGGTAAAGACTTGCCAGCCGATCACTGTGTGAGGAAGCTGCTCTTTTAAGACTGATTGACATAAGCCTTTGAGGCTGCAGTTGGTAGTTTAGTAGGGTCTGGATCTTAATGAAGCTTCACATTTGCTTAGAACCTTCATAGAAGAGCCGTACTGCCTTGGATGAAAATTTTAATTTCAATTCAACAAGTATTTATAGATTGCCTACTCTAAGACCAGCAAGGTTGTAGGGAAGTACATGACATAGTTCCTGTCCCGAAGAATCTAACCATCCAACTGTGGAGACTGGTACACACTCATGAACTAGGTCAGCCACTGAAGACTGGAATCAGGATTTAGACCATAGGTGAGAGAGGGGAGGAGAATGAAATCTCTGAATGCCTTAGTGGCAATAATGGTAGCTACCATTGATTAAGCACCTACTGTATGCTTTACATAATCTCATTTAATCCTCACAGCCAAGCCTGCAAGGTAAATAATATCACTGTCATTTTATAAATGAGGAAACTGAAGCAGAGAGGAAGAGAAATGACTTGTCCAGGGTCACTCAGCTAGGGAAAAACAGGCAGGATTTGTAACTGAGCCTGACTGATACCATGCTGGGGAAGCAGGGCTTGAATGGGACCATATGAGATGAAACATGCAAAAGCCCCACCTGAACAGTGAAACATGCCATAATGAATGAAATAGGAAAGGGCCTAAGCACCGTTTTGTTCCAAATCTGCTAGGCATTGACAGAAAGGACAAGCAGAAAGCAGCTTTATTCCTGACTGGCTGGGCCTTGAGGATTTAGATGTTTACAACAGTTTCTCACTTAGTCAGGAGGAGCAGCCAGAGCACAAACCTTTCCAGCAGAAATTTGATAAATTTTGCAACCCTCAAAGGAAAAGAAATAGATTTTGCAAGCTCTCTCTTGAACTAGAGGGCATAGAGAAAAAAAATCAATTCAGTACAGGAGTTTGTGGCTGACCCAAGACTCCCAAGTCAGTCATGCAGTTTGGCAAAAGGTTTTTGGTTTCTGAGTCTCTGATCTGAAGTCAAATTAGTCCTGGGTAAGAGGAACCAGGTAAGACTTAGTAACAGACTACCAGGAGCCTCCTCTTTCACTTGATAAGGAGACAGAATTCACAGGGCCAAAGGAAACTTTGAGCTTCAAGTGGTATAATGAGAAAGAAGAGTTGGAAGAGTAGGGAGAAGGAAAGCCACAAGAAAGAAGCACAGAAAGCCATGGGACTGGTAGGCTAGTCCAATGTAGACTTGGGCTGATTCACAGAGCTGTTTATGCCCCAGGTGGCCCCTGTATGCACACGATTTCTTTGGTTCTATATTTGAGACCTTAAGAAAGGACAAGAAGTATCCTACAGAGAAACGAGTATGGCTGAGCATGCCAACAAACCATTCTGTGAAAGCAGCAGAAGACGGATACTACCTACCATTGCCATCAGAGAGTTGAGTTCCATAGAACCTTTTCTATTAAAGGGAAGGAAGAGAGAAAGGGAGGGAATATGTAGAGTGGCCTCCACTTAAAAGATTGACGTTTATGGCAGAGGTAGATAAAAGGAATGAAATGAGTTGAAGAAACTGTCCCTCAGAAGATATAATAACTAACATTTATCAAATTCTTACCAACATCAATCAACTATTTTAAGTGCTATACATTCATCATCTCATTTATCCTCCCAACATTCTTATGATGTGTAGGTCTAGGTATTTTCCCATCTTACAGATGAGGAAAGAGATTCAGAGAGATTATGTCTCGTCCAAGGCCGCACAACTAATGAATGGCAGTTGGGATTAGAGTCCATGTCTGGCTGGCTACAAAGAGTGGACTCTTCAATACTATGCTTCCTGCTCCTGAAGTCACTGTACTGTTGAGAGACTTAGCTGAGGGGGGTTGAGGGCCATTTCTGTTGGAATGGTGAACCCTGCTGGCTGAGCTGGCACAGCCACCCTCAGAATACAGGCCCCATGCTCCAGAGCCATTGAGCTACATGCTCAAGTGACATAGTTGCTTGTGTTTTGTTTCTGTTTTTGGAGTTTGCATAGGACATTTCTTTCTAGAGAGAGGAAGCAATTGGGATCTGGCCCTTTAAAGTGGACACAAACAAGAGTTCAGGTTGGTTTGAGGTTGGAACATGTCACTAAACATTTGTTTTGTGTTTGAGTGAGGCTGGGTCTCATTTCTCACTTTCCCTGAATCTCTGAAAAGCTTTTCTACGAGAATATCTTTGCTAAACACCAAGGGCAGTGCTGCCTGTACCACTCTACCCCCACCCTTTACCTCAACAAAGATAATGTCCCTCAAACAGATCTGCTTTCTTAACCTCGACAGTAAAAATGGGAATGAAAGAAAGCAATTTCCAACTCCTCATGATTTAGGGTCTTTGCCTTGCCCCCCTTCATTTATTGGAGAAGAGCATCCCTCAGAGTTGAAAGAAAATAAACCCTTTGGGTTTTTTAGTCAATCTCCCTGTCTCCAAGCGTGTGAAAGCCTAAATATTTCAGAGCAGCGAGTATGAATAGTGTTCAAGTAAGAAGATTCTTTTCGTCATCTGTACCACCTACAGCAGACTGAAAGTCATTCCTTAAGCCTGAGCTTGGTAAAGTGGAAGCCTGTGTTCCTCCTTAGAACCCAGCCAGGACAACATTCATTTGCCTCAGCTGAGGCTTTTGCTTCCACACCGCTCCCATCCAAAGGAGGCCTACTTCATTCTCTTTCTTTAGCCCCTTGTCCTCCATCTTCCACAGGCAGCAGCAGTACAGAGCTCAAACACCACCCCCACCACCAGCACCACTCAGTCTGTACCATCTCCTGCAGGCTTCAGCACCCACTTTCAGCTTCCTCAGATACTGGGGACTCCCTCAGAACCGAGCTTTCCCAGCAGTGGCCCCAAGCCCTCATGTCTCTCTCCTCTCCTCTGCAGGAGGCCCTGCTGAGGACAAGCTCCTGGCCGGTGACCAGATTGTGGCTATTAATGAGGAGGATGTGAGTGAAGCCCCCAGGGAGAGGTTCATAGAACTCATCAGGTAACAGATGTCATCTGTACCTTGGCAGGAGCTGAGTACTCCCTCTTCCCCTGTCCCACCAGTGGCATAGGGCTACCATCGTCCTCCCTGGCACTGAAAGAGGAGCCCTTCCAGGAACAGCAACCCTAGCCAGAGCTTCTGTCTACCCAGGACTTCAGGGTTCAGCCCTTCTGGGACTCCAGGGGCCTTCATACACTCTGGTTTAGCCTTCTCCAGTGATGTGAGCAGACACAAAGAACAGCCTCCTGCCAGAGTTCACCTCACACCTTCTACCTCACTACTCACCTCACCTAAACCCCTTGGTTTTTGACTTACTGTGCAGTGGGACAAACCAAGTGACCAATGAGTACCAAACATGGCATTAAAAGAACACTCTGAGCCCTGGCTGGTGTAGCTCAGTGGATTGATCACGGTCCTGTGAACCAAAGGATCACTGGTTTGATTCCCAGTCAGGGCACACGCCTGGGTTGGGGTCCAGGACCCCAGTAGAGGGCTAGTGAGAAGCAACCACACATTGATGTAATTGGCCAGGGGTGGGTTCCAGGCAAATCTATAAAAAGGAATTTAAAAAAGAACACTCTGAGATAAGCACAGTGTAAACAAGACATTGTTTTTCACCCCTCACCACTTCCCCCCAAAAAAAATACCAAGGAGAAGAAAATCAAAATCCCTGGCCAGTAGTTTGAGGATGGGAACCTGCCATTGTGGATTTTACTCATGGTATGTGTGACCCCTTCATGACCTCCACATGGGAGCAGGCGAGAGAGAGAAAAGAATATCAGGGGGCCACAGCCACCTGTATGTGGGAATAATCACATTGACTTTTTCCCTTTCTTACACCATTTGCACCACATACCACATACTCCATGCACACCACACACACTCACATACATACCATGCCACCACATAGTGCACACACACACCATTCACAGCACATACCATGCACACACACACCACATACCATTCCTTCACATAGCACTCACGCACATGTACGACATATGCCATACACACACCCTATCACAACACACACTCACACACACCATGCACACCACATACATGAGGTCTGTCCAGAAGGTATCCAGCCATGTAATATGAAAAATAGAAACATTTATAGAAGACAGGACAAGGTAAAAGAAACATTGTACATGGGACAATGAAGCCTCACTCCCCTTCAAAATAGGCACCTTGGGACCTCACACAGTTCTCCCAATCTCCATCAGCTGCCCTGTCGTATTTTCCTGAATGTCATTGATGGTCTAAAATCTATTCCCTTTCCTTTAAAAAAATATTTTACTTACTTATTTTAGAAAGGAGAAAGGAGGGAGAGTGAGAGGGAGAGAAACATCAATGTGTGGTTGCCTCTTCCATGCCCCCTACCAGGGACCTGGCCTGCAGCCCAGGCATGTGCCCTAAACTGGGAATTGAACCGGCGATCCTTTGATTCACAGCCCTGCACTCAATCCACTGAGCCACTCCAGCTAGGGCTTGAAATCTCTTCCCTTTCAATGGTCATTTTAGTTTTGGGAAAATCCAGAAGTTGCAGGGCACTGCATCTGGGCTGATGGGGGGCTGAGTCACCTGGGTGATTTGATGTGTCACCAAAAACCTTCGCACAAGACGTGATGCATGAGTGGGCACATTGTCGTGATGAAGCTGCCAATCACCAGTCACCTATAGCTGTGGCCTTCTAATTCATCCAAATAGTTTCCAGTAGTTTCTGCAGAGGAATGTTCAAGCTTAAAATAAAATTTGATGCAGATTCATTGCTTTACTTGCTCAGTCATTTTGCATGCAACAGCCACACAGTACACATGCTCACTCAACAGCATCTACCACCCGCACTGACTAATATAGTGAGGTCATCATTATTCACGCCTGCGCATTCCAGTCCACTCTCCTTGGCTGCCAGGTTACATTGATGTTGCTCAAACCATTCTTGTTATATTATCAATGGCTGGACTTTTTCCAAACAGACCTTGTATGCTCACACATATACCATGCACATCACATACCCACCACACCACTTACCATCTACCACACATACAACACACATACACTGTGCACCCACAACCACCCCACACATACACCACATATTCATGCTATGCCACCACAGACCACACACACCGTGCAAAATACATACCACACACACCTTACACATACACATAACATGCCACCACATACCACACACCATGCACTACACACATGCTTATATCTACCTGTGCCACATGCTTACACATGCATACATACATCATACACAATCCACTACCTCATACTCCCACCACATGCACACACACATACCACCTGCATATACCCTTGCATAAACTTGTTGTTAGGGAATGAGAGGACAGGGGTGAAAATTTTAAATTCCATGGGCTAACCTTAGTTTGGGGGACTGGGCTATCTCTCCCTAAATGCAACCATGTGCTGTCTCTCTCACTCTCTTTCTCTGCCTTATGTAGTCTGTTCCATCTCTGTCTCCATCTCTTTCAACCCTTCTTGGTTCAGAGTGTTTTTTTTTAATTTTATTTTACTTTTGTTCAATTACAGTTATTTGCATCCTCTCCCCTCCCCTCCTCCCTTCCCCTCCAGCCCCC
>PVJI01020427.1:0-29035 GCA_004026765.1 Micronycteris hirsuta | reverse complement strand
GCCTCTGGCACACGGTAGGTTCTCAGCTGAATGTCAGAGAAACAGGCAGTAGTGATGTTCACACAACAATGCAAATGTAATTAATGCCACTGACTGAGCTGTACCCTTAAAAACACTTAAGATGGTAAATTTTTTGTTACGTCTATTTTACCATAATTTTAAAAAGCAAAATATAATAATAAAAAATAAAGGCCTCTCTTTCAAAGAAAACATTTTGACTGCAATGGAGAAGATGAATTTGCTGTGGAATGACTGCACACAGGGAGTCCAGTAAAGAGATGACCACAGTAACCAGGTGAGAGGTGACGAGGCCTGAACTGGCCTGCAGAAATGTCAAGGGGGCCTCCCAGGGTCCAGCAAGAAAAGAATAGCATCCCCGTCAGTTGTCGAGAGGCTGACTTAGCAGATAAAATAATGAAGACTTGCTTGTGTTGACGATGAGCTGCCCACAGAGCATCTAAATAGAATGTCCAGTAGGCGATCGATGTCAAAATCTCAGAGAAGTATGGGCTGAATATTTTTTTAAAAAAGCCGTCTGTATAGATGGCAAACTATGGGACAAGGTTGTCTGGAATGTGTATTTATTGTCAGAAGAGAAGGCGGCCTGAGATAGAACTCCAGGAAACCAAGGAATTCAGGAAGCTGGGCTCACAAGGAAGCCCTAAGAAGAAAAAAGCAACGGGGTGCCAGGACAACCAAGAAAACAAGGTGTCGTGAATGCGAAAGAGCCTCAAGAATGAATGGGGGGATGGGGAACATTGTGAAATGCAGCAGAAAGGTCTAGGAAGATAAGGACAAAAGGTCATTCATCAGTTTTGGGAATTAGAAAGTCAGTGACTTTAGCAAGAGCGGTGGTGGTGGGTTGGTAAAAGCAGGAATGCTGAACATGAAGAAATTTGGGGGAAGAGAAGAAAAAAATGGAGGGCACTAGCCATCCTTGGAAACACTGGATGAGGAGGGGGAAAGAAGATTAAATGCTAGTAAAAGTCAAAATGTGAAAGAAGGGCTTTAGGGTTCTTCTCTTATCCGTGTGGAGCTCTGTTTGTTTAAGACAGCAGAAACTCGGCCATGTTTACAGACTGAGAAAAAAGAACTAGTGGAGAAGGAAAGACTGAGGAGCCCGGAAAAAACTCCACGGAGGGATACCTGGGATGGCAGGGGCCGGGAACTGCTCCGTGCTGACGCCTGAGCCCACGTCTCGCTCTCGTCCAGGGTGGCAGGAGTGCGAGGCGACCCAAGCTGAGCTCACCTTCCCAGATGCTTTTCCTCAAACTAGTTTTATGTCCAGAGGCGTCCGGGCTCAGCCCTGTTGCCCCTCACCCTGCCCTTCAACTCCAGCAGTCCTACAGCCTTCCTGGGCTTCCTCCACAGGATGTGGGTGCACGACAGAAATACAGGCAGGAGGATAGAGAGCTGGGGGTGGAGAGACGGCAAAGGTGGGAAGGGGATCGGATTTATACCACTCCTCCAGCAGGTTGCAGTCCTTGCACAGCGGTGAGGTGTGCAACTCCCCTGTTTGTCTAAAACTTCATTTATTTTGAGTTTTACTCCACTGGGGTGGCCGAAGTTTAATCTCAAACACCTCTGTTTTCCTTGGCAATGTGTCTGCATCCTGGGAAGCTTACACAATGCTAAGGGACCATGGTGTCCATGCAGGTATTACTGAAGTGCCCATCATCCCATCTGGTCATCAGTTTCCAGTCCACACAAGCCCTCAGAACCTCCCTCATTCCAGGCATAAGACCTTTTAGATCTGACTATTCTCTTAGCTTTCCTGTGTCACCCTTGAGGGCTCAGGACTTATCTGGTGCCATGTTGGAACAGGGGACTCCTCCCAGGCAGAATTACCAACAGGCCGACCGCAGAGCTATCTGCCAGGCCTCTGTCACCCAGAGGGGCCCTCTCCAGAGAAGGCAGCAGCGGGAATTTGCTCCCACCCAGGGTGTCTATGCATGGAGTCTTCCCTACTCCCCTAACTATATCAACTTCTGGAAACACACGTCAACACAACTCTTTACTGTCTCTTCTTCCTACTTTTCCCAGCCCTTTCCCGAGGCACTGAGCACGGAACAGCCTGGTTGTTCAAACTGGCTGAGTGGAGAGAGAAGAAGGTGTTTGACTATAGGGGGAAAATAGAAGGTGATGTCACAAAATGTTACCGTGTTGTACGTCACATTCCTGGAGGATGTGGATGTGCAAGAGAATCCTTCCTGTGTGCTGAGTATTTGTGGGCAGGAATCTCACCAAAGAAGATAAAAGGAAGTAGGGGAAAATCAAAAACTAAGGAGAAATTATGACTGGGGGAGAAATTCCGTGTCACTAAAGAAACCCAAATGTCACCTGGAAGCTGGGGGCACTGGAAGCTCCAGGCCTGGTGAGGGCTACGGAGGACATACTGTGCAGTGCTTCTGGGCGAAAAGGTGTGGTTTTCTGAATTACAGAGAGATGTTCTATCCTTTGGGCTGACACAGCCCAGGACCAGAGAGCCGCATTCTGGCCCGACACATCCCCATGGCCTTGGCCAAGCACTTTTATGCTTCAGGCAAAACTGTATGACCCTGAGGGGGAACCCGACTACCTCTCCTTACCAAACCACATTGTATTGTAAGATAAGATTACAAGGGAGGCCACGGCTCCATACTCAATGATCGTGGATAGTTAAGGGACTCAAAACACTCAATGCCAAGGTCATCAGACATTGGCTGTCTAAATATTTTGTTAGCTTTACTGTTGTTTTTGTTACCGGGATCTCCACCTTCCAAGTAATGAGCCAAAGCTTGAGAATGAAACATTAAAAAAGTTTAATGCCCAAAAGCTTACTTGCTACCGTAAATGGTTTTTACGTGTCTTTGTGTCTCTTCTCCCCAGTGTCAATGCCACAGGACACTCTATGGGGAACACAGAACTTTGGAATTCAGCTCCCAAGGTTAAAAAAAAATGATAAACAAGAGCAGAGAAAAGAAAGTTGTTAAGCCAGGCCCCTGACCAATTTCCTGGTAACCCAGATCCTATCTGAAGCAATAGCTGCTCCTAATCCGAGGCGGGTGCATGGCTGTTGTAACACTGTCCACATTGGGCAACCTAACCAGGGCAGGGCGGATCGGGGAGCCTGCTCACAGGCAGACTGCCAGGTTGAGGACGCAAGCTCTCTCAGAGGAAAGCCTGTGAAAGCACATACAGAGCGACAGCCTTCCAAGAAATACCTCCCACCCCTACTCACAATGACCCAGTAAAAAAACTGCTGTGCAGGTGGC
Source organism: Micronycteris hirsuta (assembly GCA_004026765.1). Taxonomy (NCBI): domain Eukaryota; kingdom Metazoa; phylum Chordata; class Mammalia; order Chiroptera; family Phyllostomidae; genus Micronycteris; species Micronycteris hirsuta. The sequence continues at coordinate 25,781 of PVJI01020427.1, read as the reverse complement.
CAAGTTAACCTGATTCTAGGCTGCTGTCCACACTATGGAAGCGAACAGTTCAACCTGAAGAGCTTTCCAATATCAGTCCTGAGAGGCACTGAGGACATGGGCTCAGGACTCTAGACACTGCCAAGGCCATGCCTCGTGGGGCACAGCAGTGAGGACTCAGCTGTGAAGCTCTCTGGGATCCATATGTCAGAGAGATGGTTTGATTCCAGGGGAGAGGTTACGGGGGCCACAGCCCACCAGTCTCACCTCAGATCAGCAGAGGGCTCCCCTGTTGACCAGTCTCCCTCAAGAACCTGCCCTGGACAGCCAACAACCTCTCTCCCCACACCCGGCTCACTCCACAGCAGACCCTGAGTAGGGCCACTCTGCATCACCATTCTCAAGGCAACTGTGGCAGAGTGGCAACTGTTTCTGTGTTTGCCAGATACTCTCTCACCTTTCCCCTCCAGAGCACACAAGGAGGTAACACTTCCCAGCCTCCTCTGCAGGTGGTGGAGCACATGATTGAGTTTGTCCAGTGACTACGAGCAGAAGCGATGTGGGCCACTTCTGGGTTACAGCAATTAGAGCCGGTGTGCCTTACCCAGGGTTCTCTCTTCCCATGTAGGCACGAGGCAGCATCATGGTACAAAGGAGCCAGGCTCCCTGAGTCCCTGTGTGGAAGGGTACAGGCAAGAGAAGCCATCTGATCCCCATCAGACTGTGTCAGTGAGAAAGGAGCCTGTATTGGGTGAAGCGGCTGAGTCCGTAGGATCCTTTGTTATAAAAATTACCAAAGGCCGCATGGACTAACACAATGCCTTTCCAAGATCAATAGTTTTTACTGGCTCAGCCAAGGTGGCTGAAGTTTCTTCCTCCAGTTCTCCTGTGGACACTGCAGGCAATCGCTGCACCAGATGAGGACATTCAATTCAAGAACTCACACTGCTGCTGGAACAGAGCGAGCCAGTCTCAAACTTAACCTGGGTAGCAAAGGCACCATCGGAACATCTGGGAGTCACTCTGTGGTAATTATTTATCTTTGACGTGCATGCCCATCTCTTTCCTAGGAGAGGCAGAACCTGCACCAACATTCCTCAGACGCGCCCCTCCCCCTTATAGCCAAGCACAGCACAGGGAATGGGGGAAGATCCCAGTCTGGTGAGGACTGACGTCTTTTCAAGTGGAAGGGAGAGAAAGTTCCCTTTAAGAAGAATATTTTTTTAATTAGAAATATAAAATTAGATGCAGTGTCTTTGAAGGAGCCTTGGTGCAAGTGAGGAAACGTGTTGCCTAAGCTTTGTTTGCTTCTTGGTGAACCCTCCTCTGCCTTGCACAAGGGAGGAGTTCAGTTGTCATCTTCATGGACAGAATGATGTTTGATGGTTCAGCACTCATCCTGCCCCTGGTTAGTCCAAATTCTGGTTGCGTTTCTCAACCAGGTTGCTTGTCTGAACCACAGAACGCAGAAAATTATTATAGCAACCCTTTCCCTATTCTCCTAAGGATGATACTTTAACTAGTACCATTCCAAATGCACACAAGAGAAATTAGTTTATTCTGTACAAATGAGACTGCTAGGCCCTCAGTCAAGGGACGAAAAGGCATAGATGGAGGCCCGTTGTGTAGCCAGGAAAACGTTAGGGAACATGGGACATGCAGAAACACTGAGGTCCCAAGTGCTTACCTGCCAACTGAGTAGATTCCAGTTTTACACACAGTAACCAACAAAGGAGAGCTAACTCTGCTTCTGGAAAAAATGGCCCCCGGCCAGCAGGGCTGTTGGATGGGGCGCCACTCAAAGGGTGGCTTTTACGGTAAAGACAGTGACTCTGGAGGTCAGCCAGCTGTCGTCCTGCCTCGAGTTACTCCAGGATAGAAGAAAAGAGAGAGGTGAACACTGTGCAAAAGTTATGTGGAAGGAACAGCAGGCAAATCCCTCCGAAAAGCATGACTAGGAAACTTTGGGAAATGGGAGGGTGGGTTGGATGTCAATGAGGGATTAAGATAATCTTTCACAGAAGACCCAGGGCCTGCCTTGCCTTGGAGGGAAAATGTAATCAGTGCCCGGCTGTGGATTGTTTCCATGTGTTTATTTGTCAACAGCCTAATGAAATAATGCAAAAGCGGTGAGAACGTTCCAGCCCCGGATCTTCCAACGCAGGGTGCTAAGCAGCCCACCAGGCTTGAGGGAACTGGGCTCCACTTCCTTCCTCTGCTCCAGACAAGCCTTCCAGGCTCAGAGCCAGGACGACAGGGTTTCACTGCAGCGAGCCCTTTGCTTTACCCCCCATCAATCCTCTCCTCGTTCTACCCTAGAATGCACAGGCTTCTGCCCTTTGCTGGGCCTCCTTCCTTTACGTAGAAAAACCTACCTTTCCTGTCATCATAGGGTTAGAAAGAGGGCTTTTTAAAAATATAAAAGCAACTGGAAAGACCCTGTGGTGTGATGAAGAGGGTGTCACACTGGCGATCCTGGGCTGTATCTCAGACCAAGTAATGGCCTGACCCAGGGTAAGTGAATCAACACTGGCCATCATCATTGGCAAAGACCTGCAATCATTTTTAAATGCTTTTCATGAATTCATTAGGTTATAAAGGTGCCTTGATCAGAGACGCTCCCCATAAGTGGATCAGTCTCTTTGGGAGAAAAACAGTAGAAAAAATATGCAGAACAACACAGAATAAAACAAACCCAAGTTTGCCTGTCCAGCTTAGTGCTTATATAAGTCTGGGCCATGCACCGGAAACAGGTCTTCACCGGGTAAGTGCCAGCTTCTATGTTGTCCTGACCCTTCGCGGAACATCCGGTGAGATGCCAGTGCTTGTTCTCGGGGACCTGGTTACGCGATCCCAGTGTCCCTCTTGCTTGGTAAGCTCCTGATGCTCCTTCATCATCTAAAGCTTCCCATACCCCCAACAACTCCTGTCCATCGTTAGGGCACAATTTCCCTGTCTGGCTCTTGAAATCCAGTCACCTCAAATCTTTATTCATTTATTGAGCCAAAGTTTCCTGAGGACTTTCTTGCTAGAAACAACAGTAGGCATCAGAAACGGATGCCCTGCTCTGGGGAGTATGCAGTCCAGTGGATGAGACAGAGAGGTGGCTGGATGATTATGACACAGGTAAAAAGATCACGTGGCAGAAGGGCATACAGGGGCGTACAGAAGAGGGGCAGAGAAATTCACTGTCAAGGACAGGAAGACCTCGCAGTGGGGGGACATGAGCTGAGTCTTGGAAGACAAGCAGGAACTGTCCCGAGAGAGAAAGGGAAGGGCGTTCCCTACATAGAATCATTAATCATTCCCCTCCCAGGGGTTTTGATGTTCCTGGTCCCCGTGGAGACTGATACTACAACAGATTACAATTATAAATAAGTTCGGCCCTCCAAAATCCTTCCCTAGGATGCCAACAGTTACCGCCAGGGCTGGCGAAGTGTAGCCACAGCGTTTGGACATTGGGCGGCTGTTGCCGGTTCTGCAATCACCTGGCCCTGCATCAGCCAACCCCAAGGGAAAACCCTCCCTGGTCCATCTCACTCTACAGCGACCTCCGAGCCCCCACTGTGAGACAGAGCCTGTGCACTCCCGGGCGCTGCAGGCTGGGCGAATGTCAGTTCTCGTTAGAAAAGAAGCAAGTGGGTCCCTGTGGGCTTTCCACCCGCTCGTGTGCTCTTGCCCACGCCCATCCTTAGTCCTCTTTTCTTTCCCCTCTGGGGTGTTGAAAGCCTTCACTTTCCCACTGTGCTTCCTGAGCACAGGGACGCACTCCCCCGTCTTCTAAAATAGTGGATGACGAGGCTGGCAGCTGCGGAACCCAGCCCTGCTTACAGGAATCCGGGAGAGTCCTGAGGATGGCGCAAAGATGGGAGGTCAGTGTGCGTTCCCACATCTGCAGGCCATCTGTTTTGCCTGCAGTCAGTTGGGGATTTCTTCTTCCCTTCACACGAACTACAAAATTAACTTGTCTGTGCTGTCAGTCACCAAATCTCCCAACATGTCCAGCTCCTCTACCAACCAGACACCCTTCAGTTACATGCTGCTACTGGGTCGTGGACACTGGAGGAGCTCATGAAAGGTGGGAGGCGCTGCAGAATATTCTCTGTAGCATCTCTGCTGAAAAAGACCTTGGGCTTAGACATTCAGCCTCAGTACAGGGGTGTCCCATTGTGTCCTTCGGTGTAGGGACCTGGACAAAGCACACAGAGAGCTGCGGGAGCATTCCCAAGGAGCTGCAGCATCTAAGGCAGAGGAGGAGGACCCTGATGGAGACTGAGTGCAGCCGGATGGGTGGAGAGACTGAGAGGCATGGGAGACCGCAGCACCAGGCAGCAGTCATTCCAACAGGAAGCAATGCCTCAAACAGCAGCACGTACCTCAAGGGGACCTGTGAGACAAGACCTCAGGAGGATGCTAATGAGCTCAGCAAGAGCAGCTGCGGTGCGGTGTTGTAGGTGACAGCCAGAATACAGTGACACAGAGAGGAACTGGTGGGGATGATGGTTATACAAAGGGAATTTACTTAACATCACTGAACTGTACACTTAAAATGAGAAAAGTCTATGTTACATATATTTTACCATAGAAAATGAATACAACAGCCAAAACTGGGGCAGCCAGAATGTAAGTGGGAGGTAAGGATGGAGACGAGAGAGGTATGATGCCATGAGTTTCTGTTTTAAGACAAGAGTGACTGGCGCATGTTCACTGACCAAGTGTTTGGAGCTGCTAAGAATGCATGACAAGAGGCAAAATGGGGGAAAGGAAGCCAAGGCGAAGTGGAGTGGCCAACCTTGGCAAGGGAGAGGGTCTACCGTATCCTCTGAAACCAGAGCGGGCAGGAGGAAGGGGCAGAGGGGAGGTGACGGCTCTGGGGGGTGAGGGAGGCGAGCAGACGTCCAGGGGCAGCCGGGGTGGCGGACGAGCTCGGAGGGCCACTGTGGGGCTGGGGAAGGTGCTCACCTGGAAACTTGAGAAAGGCCCCCCAGTTTTTGCGCTGAGTTTATCAAGTAACAAAAGGGAATGAGAAAATGCTTTTTCTGGTGCATCTCCTGTCTGCGCTCAGTCACTGGCTCTCAGCTGTGAACTGGTCACCCTGACTCAGGCTGCTGAGGTCTCCGCGGGAGGAAACCCAGACGAATGCTGCTCAGCTCTGCAGGTGAGTATCTCCAGGACCCTCAGGCAAGCTTTGCTGGGGAGAAGTCCACAGAATGGCGACTGGACTCCCGGGCTCAGCTTCGGTCCACCGGACACAGGCCTGAGGATGAGCCGGGAGGAGCGTTGGCAGCACCTCCAGCAGACCTGCTGGGAACGAGAGGCCTTGCTGTCCCTGGGTGCCATCGCTTGGGCTTCCTGTTTAATCAGCAAGAACAACACACATGCAGCAGATGAGTGTCAGGATTCTCCCTTGTGGCCCTGCTTTTCCTCTTTGACTGTCACACGGTGGTTATGATTGCTAGTATTACTGTTATCATCTTCATTATTGTCGTAGTCGAATTCGACCCAATGGGACTTGGAGTCCAACATGGAACACTTATGCAACCAAAGGCATTTTTATCTTGCCTGCCTCATGTGTTAAGCTTCAGTTTTATAGGATTAAAACCAGCTGAGGGCTGAAGGCCTCCTCAGGTCCACTTGACTACCTTCAGGCATCCCGCTGTGGTTTGCCACCCACAGCGCGGCAAGGGCCCTTCTGGGATGCAGACGGCAGGGCCTCACAGAGGCCGGCAGGCGGGGGGTCTGAAGGAGCCTCTAATTAAAGCTCTTCAGACCTGCAGCCATGAGCTCCGAACCTCTGCTTCCTGGTGCCTGAACACCGCTCCAACCCCAGACCTCGGGTTAGACTCTGAGAGCCAGAAAACCCAGGAAACGAGCATGAGAGGCTAAGGGCTCTGCCCTGAGGGAGGGTAGAGGAGGTAGTTTAGAGGAGCAGGCTGGACCTGGCTCACGGACACCCCAGTTCTTCAGACTGCAGCATCTGAGCTGGCCCAAGAGAGGAGCAAAGGGAAAAGAAACGCGAGGCAGCGAGAGCCATCGCTGGGGCCTGGGTTCCACCAGCAGCACTAAGCTCCTGAGAAAAGGAACCTCAGTGCCCCATGCCAGGGTGTCTCCTCAGGGAATTATGCCGCATCCCTGGGGCTCCATGGAAGATCCAATGTGACCTGAGGCTGGAACTGTGGAATTGAGACTTGGACACTCCTCCCCTTCCTTATTTCCCCACAGGCTTTCAGAAGCCCCCGCAAGGCTCCTATGCTATAAGTTCCTCTTTGTGGAACAATGCCCAGTGAGAAATGTGCATTCATTCCATAAATATGTGTATTGAATTCTCGCATTCACCTGCTTAAAGCACAGGCTCCTAACATCCCTGAATCCTGAGTACCCCTCAGAGATGGCTTTCACACGGGAATGAGTTTCAGGTCTCCGTCTGACAGGCAGAGAGCTAAGGCTGTGTGGTGGCGGGGGAGTGGTGGGCAGGGAGCTCAGAACAAGATGGGGCCTTGTCTACCAAGTTCAGAGGCTTGATGAACTTCTCACGGGGAAAATCCCTTGACCTCATAGCAGACTCCGGAGGACAGGTTGAGACCACTTTCCACTTCAGCTTTGCAGAGACCGTAGTGAGTGTAGCCGGGATTCCAACTCAGGATGCTCTGGTTCCAAAGTATGTGATCTCCTGGATTCCCTTCTCTCTTACCTCTTCCTACAGGATGGCACCTGGGACAACCAGCATTCCCTGGTTATCTTGGGAGATATGTGTCCCCATTGAATGTGCTTAGGAGGGGGGCTGGAATTAGAAGGTCTGCAGAAATGAAGAGGATGGAAATCAAGGCAGATAGATCCTTGCCCTTCAGGTTTTTTTGTTCTTTTTCCCTAGAGGAAGGATCCAGCAGAGTCCAGGGACCAGAGGTCACTATTTCCAGAGAAGTTATTGGCCTCCTGGGTGTGCTTTGTTGATATTGTGAGAAATCAAGCAGACAAAGCTCAGGCAGTTGGAGAAAGGAATAGCTCCACCTTTGAAGTAGCTGAATGTTACTGAGACAGCCTAGAAAGGAAGGGGAATTGGTTACTCATGGAAAAAAAGACAGTAATGAAAGGAACAGCTTTTATATGGAAGTCATAGAAGAATAAGATCAGAAGGAAGGACTGGAAAAATAAAAATATAAGCAAAATATTAAAAATGAAGAGACATTATATGAAGATGCTAACAATGAAGAAATGCACAAGAGATACCCCTTTGGAGAACATCCAGCCTCTACTTCTCATTTTCCCCAGCTCCTCTGAGATCTAAGCCTTTTTGAGAGGCCAGAACTGAGGAGGGTCATCCAGGTTTCCTTAAGCACGTGCCTTTAAGGAAGCTCAAGACACTGAGAAACGCTGCGGATGGGGTCAAATCTAATCTGACCCCACCACATCAGGCCAGACCTTTCCATTCACTCGCTTAATAAATGCATGTGAGTTCATGTCATATTTCTTCCACTTATAGCCTTGTGACTCTGGGCAAGTTTTAAACCTTCTGGATCTTAAGTTCTTCATCAATAAAACGGGTCTAATATCTAACTCATATAATCATTGTAGCAGCTACATTAAATAAGATGATGCTATAAATATCTTAGTAATATACCTGGCATAGAGTAAGCCCTTAATAAATGTGGTCTTTCTACTTATGCATCTGGATTTCTTGCATTTAACTATGTTTCCTGGAGCAAAGGATCAGATATCTTAAAAATGAGAATAAACTTGAAAACCAGGGAAAGCCAGTTAGCACCTACCAATGTTCAGCCATGCTTCCTCACAGAGGTTTGATCAACCTTAAAATGGCCTGAAAAATAGATCCCACTGCCCCCATTGCCCACCACAATTAAATAACGTTTAGGTTATTGTTTTAGCACATACTTTCTTGACACGGGACTCTGAGCTTGTGAATGCCACACTGCAGCCAAAATATTAATGAATCCTGGCTTGTCTCTCAACTGAATGTGGTGAATGGTTGGGATATAGCATGTTTCCCTCTGTGCTCCAGCATCACTACCACTGAATTTCTCAGTGGTATAGCGCACAGTGTGGGTTTTGTTTGAAGATGCAAAGAACTTAGGATAAGCTCTTCATTCAATAGGGCTTACAGTGATGAAGGCAAAGTGTTCCATAGCACAGACATTAAAAGCAGGTCTTTGCTGTTCTTTGTATTTTTATTGGGAAAAATGGTTTTCCTGATGTGACTGCTCCTCTAAAATAGTGATGGAAATTAGAAGGGAAATGTACATTTTTACTTTGCATTTAAATATGCATGCAATGCACAATATGCATATATACATAATGTACTTTATGTCTACAAAATATGATAGATATTATATATTGCATATCTACATAAAATATCATGTATACTTAGAATATTACAAATATTTCATTTTAACTACGGCCGAGACACTAATGCTTACCACATGGTCCTACCAGCCTACTTCTGGTCAATGAATTCTGTTCAGAAATGATACTTGTCCCTTTCAACCCTAATCTTAGAATAGCAGATGTGATTTTTCTGGGCTTCTCTCTTCCTCTGCATTGGTGAATGCAGAGTGTTCCAAGTGGGTGTGGCTACATGATGGTGGAACACCCATTAGCTGGATCCCAAGAGCGGAGCCCCCCTCCCACCCCACTCCTTTGTGGACTCACAATGGACAGGTAGCTCCAGGGACCAACCTTTGCTGTGTTAAGCCACTGGGGCCCTGCAATTAATTTGCTATCACAGTAAACCCTATCCTTTCCTGGCTGACACTCCTTAGAATTCTGTAACCGAACCTCACGGGGAGCTTTAAACTCAGAGTCAAGAGCAGTAAGCTTTAGGAGCAAAGATCACATTCTATTATTCTTTTCTCAAATGGATGTTAAAATCAAGAAATAACTCAATTTCATTAAAAATATTTAAAGATTTTCCTGTTCCATCCGAATAATTTTGTTTAAAATTCCAAACGCTTTCACCTAGATGAGGTTTAAATGCTTCCAAGTCTCCAAAATGTCTCTCATTTCTCGACTGTCCTTCAAGCAGGGGATTTTCCATAACAACTAAGGACACGCGCAAATCTAGTTTTCCAGTGTGAGAAGGCAGAGGCCTGGGAGCTATGTTTCACTTGTGTTACAGAAAGTACCCACTGGATATATTTCTGACATTAGGATAGTTAAGCCAATGTTTATAATGTAAAAAAATAAATGTAAGAATAAGAACAGAACAGCACTCTGCCAACTACATGGATTATGTGAGAGAAAATGAAATGGTGAAGCAAACATTTTTCACAATCCATCCACCTCAGCTGGATCCAAGCGGTACAGGCAAACACACTTCAGTGGTTTGAGTTCAAGGCTATGAACGTGAGAATAATGGACTGCTTGCTGACTTCCTTCATAGGGGTTTTATGAGGGTGAAACAACTTTGAAGATGACAAATGCGTAAGTGCTAAGCATTATTGTCTGAAATTATTACTACATCAATTGCTCGTGTAATCAAGTATTATTATTGGAAGCGCTGCAAGAAAAGCTAATCTTTGGAGATTTTCGGCTCTCTTTGCAGAACAAAGAGGCATGGGTATCATTTATCCTAAGTACTCCAGACGTGTAGCTCAAGAGTATCTAGACAGTGAGTGAGTATTTCTTGTATGCCCATATTTCAACTAATAAGAACCTTGTATTCATTGGCATCACCCAAAAAGCAATATGGTACTTTGGCAAGGAAAAAAAATATATAGATTTAGATTCTAGAATAAGGTGAAACTAACATGGAACCTACCCAAATGTTTTCAGCTGAGATTAAACCCCTCCTGGCTATTTGAATAAATTGCTCTTTAAGTAATTAAAACTGTAGCCTATGGTCTTTAGTAAATTCTAGTAATTTCTCTGTAGTCTGTTTCAAGTATGTTCTGGCTGGCTTCCTTCCAAAGAGTACACCTGTGTGTTAGTTGAACAATGTCTTACTGAAAGATGAAATTAACTAATTTTGTTTGATTTGGACCTTGGTTGAAAGTCTGAAGTTAGATATTTATATGCAGAGCCACATAAAGAATACTAGCTTGAATTATTCCACCAGGGACTATAATAAGATTTCCATTTAGCTAATACAACATTGGAATATGCTTAGCTAATGAAAACGATTCATCTCTGTTTTTCTATCAAACACAAGAGTTGGAGGAGGGGCAAAGAACTATTATTTTAAGTATAGAACTTCTAGTATTTTAACTTTCTTCCCTTCCATGCTACATCCTCTTCCTAAATTTATTCCCTTTTGTTTCTTAACTTTGAAAAGACTGTGACCTATTTTAACTCACAAAAACCCAATAAAACATTGCTTTGACATAAAGTAATGAGTCTTTAATGTCTTTGATCCCCCTTTTCCATGTAAAAGAAAAGCCTAATGATCCCTATTAAGTGGAATGAATAAAGTTCATTTCAATAAGCATTTTCATTTTATGAGGACAACTCAAGTTTTCACTTTCGCCCATTAATTATATGGGGTGTCAAAAATGTTGGAAGGTGGAATTTGTTCCTAATTTTTATCTCAATTATGGTTTTCACTGTATACAGAATGAACACATAACTGAGTAGGGGTGCCAACACCCACCCTTCCACTACCTCAAGTGCGTGGGTATGTGCTGTGAGAATCTGGTGCCATTCAAACAATGCTAATTTCTGCATACTCATACTTTCCAGTGAGACTGCCCCAGAATGGTCTCAGAACGGCCTCCAAGCTGCCCCCACCTTACTGTCAGAACATGTAAATTCTCCTGGCACTTCAGCACGTGGGCTTTACCAGGCCTTGACCAGAAGGAATTCTACTGATTTCCCCAGCCAAGCCATCTGGGGCCCAACACAAGAGACGTGGTCAAGATTGAGAAACAAGTTCAGTTTAAGAAGGAAGGCTTCTCATTGCACCTAATGTGCTTCCTATATCACATCCAAATGTTTTGCAAACTGCCTTGGGGAAAGCAAGGAATGGTTGCAATTTAAAAAAATATATTCAATTGTACAATAAAAAATAAAGAAACAAATAAATAAAAAAGATAGGCAAAACTAAGTTTAGAAATAGGTATCATGTGAGAAACATTAGGCAAAAGAAGAAGTAGGACATACATATGCTAAACAGATTGGAATGGATGCAAGAACAAACAGGCACTCAATATTCATGAAGCAAGTGATACATCAAATTCTCATGAGGCCCAAAATATTCATAAGATCTTTAGCCACTTGTTGGTGATACCCATTTATGTTCCACTTGTTCTCAACACACCACTTAGTTGGGGTGCTTGTCATGCAGCACTAACATTCATGAGACTCTAGTGACCCACTGAACTGATGCCCAAAGAGCAGAAGTCGTATCTGCATCTTTGAAAGTGATATATCTCTAAAATTTAACTGCACCCACACAAGAAAGTCCTACTTGTATAAAGAGCTCTTACACATTAATAAGAAAATATAAACACAATAAAAAATGGCCAATGTTATTAACATGCAAATTCACAGTAAACAAAATATATATTGAGGTATGTTTTAGAAGTACATACAATCAAAGAGAGAAATGGAAAGAAGGTACCGTCTGGCTTTCAGATACTCCCATAGCTGCCCTCTTCTTGCTCCTCCAGCGTTGGGGAGGCAAGAGGGCAAAGGAGGTACAGGCACATGGATGCTGTGCTCTGTTCTCTGTGCCTTGTTGGACAGGCAAACCAATGTTGGCTCTCCTGAGCAGCACACATGTGGTTCCTTGGAAGGACATGTATTTCTCTAACTCTTATCAGATTTACCAAAGAAATTTAATAAGTATTCCAGGAATGTCTTATGTGTGCTCACTAATACATTTAGATGTTACGTGGCTTCTTTGGTCCCAGCCCTTTCCATGGGACACTGGTGTCTCTGCTGTGAGGGTTTTGCTCCCCTAAAGTCATGGTGTGTCCCTTCACAAAATGAGAAGAATAGACACTTCCAACACTCTGTGTCTCCCTGTGTCACCCAGACTCAAGAGAAGGTAATGGCTACAATTCTCACAAGAGAATATTCTGTCATGAACCCTACTAAGGAGAGGCATCCTCTGGGAGTGGTCCCGTGGCATGAGCCACGGGAAAAGTATTGGGGTTATGACTCTCTGTCCCCTCTTCATTTCTCTCTTCATTCTCTTTCTACTTTATCTTCAACTTATAGCCTTGCTACTCAAAAGGGGTCCTACAGATCACATCTCCTGGAAAGAACCTCAGCCCCACCAAGTTCTCAGAATTTGAGACCAAGTGCATCAGAATTTGCATTTTAACAAGACCCTTGGGTTATTCTGAAACATATTAAAGTTGGAAAAGTACCAATTTATAAAATTTCTGGAATCTACCACTCCAGTCATTCACAGCCACGTTCATTTTTAGCTGGGTGCTCTCAGGAAAAGAAAGAAAAAGCCCTATTCTTCCTTCATTCTCCTTCATCGGACTTCATCTGCACAGAGCTGCTCTGGCGGCACTTCGGCTGTGGACCCATTCTTTCCCGTTTTCCTGTTACCCTTTCGTGTGGCCCTTGCCCTTCTCTTCCTGTTGATAGACGGCTGCACAGGCTCCTTGGATCCATTTATCCTCCTTCCAGCGAGGCTGGAAAAGCACCCCAGGATCAGCTGTGGCCGGCCTAACGGGCCCCACCCTGCCTCTTCTCCTGCCAGATGTAATCATTCCCAGAGTTCAGAGGTTTACGACTTGTTTCTTGTAGTTCCAAATGTGCGGTCAAGATGCCCTGGTGTTGAGTTGGCAGGACTAATGGCTTATTTAAATATTTTCCAATGCTGCTCTTCCAGACCACTTCTTCCATGTTGCTATCGCTTGCATGGGAATATGAATGTAGTGAAATCATATGGCTCACGTCAAGTTTGTCTTTAAACTGTTGTACCGATTAAGTCATTATGCAGGCAGTTTCCACAAACTAAATCTATTATGAAAGAATGAGCATCTGCAATTGGCCCCCAAATCTTTCCATAGGTTCTTGGATGCGCTTTTTGATTTTGCTTCCTAAACATGGCAAGGGATTATATTTGAAGTCCAGAAAGGGCAAAGATGACTTTCTGTGTTTCTCGGGTATTTGGGGAATCCACGTGCATCCACAGAGTCAAATGCTTTTATCTTATGTGCACACACATGCACATTATTGCCCAAGCTTCTGCTCCCCTTCAGAGGCAGGGGGGAAAAAAACCAAGGTTATCTCTAGGAAGAATAATAAACTATAAAACTGGTAATATTATGCACCTTATAGGTATTAGAATTTTGAAAACAATTCAGCTGAAAAGACATCACAGTTTATACAACTCAGGGGATATCATCTTGATGATACAGAAAATAGCAGGCGTATTTGAGTGACAAGGTACCTAGAAGATTAAACTTAACTAGTGAAAAGTGAAACAGAAGCTGGTATTGTTTATTTTCTCTGTGCATGAGTATTTCTGAGAAGCTAAAAAGTATAGGATAAGAGGGGGTCTTGATAGAAATTTAAAACAGGCTGCAGACAATCTTCCCCCATAATTGAGTTAGCCACTTAGATAAACTAAGGGCATTTGGGACTCATGGAAAAAAAAATGACCCCAAAGAGCATTCTTTGATGAGACAAAGGTGACATCTGGACCCTCCAGACTCTTCTGCCATCCAGAGTAGACATCTGTGTGGTAGGTCCATTAACATCTCCATAAACAAGCTCATTTCTAGTCTGGTCTAGCCTTGGTCAAGTTCCAAATGTTCAGCAAAACCCACCCTGCCTACCTAATGTCAACAAATAATCTCTCTAAAAAACCAAAACCAACACTCATGCAGGCAACAAAAGGAAAAAATAGGTAAACTGGACTTAATTGAAATTAAAAACTTTTGTGCATAAAAATCACTGTCAATGGAATGAAAAGACAATGCACAGAATGGGAAAAAATATTTGCAAGTCATATATCTAATAAGAGCTTAATGTCCAGAATATATAAAAAGGCTCCTACAACTCAACAACAAAGGGACAAATGTTAATTAAAAATGGGCATAGGACTTGAATATATGTCTAAAGAAAATATACAAATGGCCAATAAGCACGTGAAAAAGATATTCAACATCACTAGTCATTAGGGAAATGCAAATCAAAATCACAAAGAGATACCTACCAGGATTGTTTTAATTTAAAACATAAGAAAACAGAAAATATCAGGTGTTGGTGAAGATGTGGAGAAACTGGAGCCCTTGTGCATTGTTGGTGGGATGTAAAATGGTGCAGAGCCACTCTGGAAATTTTGTTGGTACTTCAGAAAAATGAACACAGAATTACACTGGAAGAAACAAGGAAGGACTGTCCCCTAGAGACTTTAGAGGGAATGAGACCCTGCTGACACCTTGATTTTGAACTTCTGGCCTCCTGAACTGCGATCGAATAAACTGCGGGTATGTCACCAAGTTTGTGAAAATTTATTCTGGCAGCCCTAGGAAACTAATACACTTCCCAAGGACTAAACAACTGTGGATGTGCATTTTTAGCTTCTGCTTCTTCTCAGCCAGTAGAGACTGAGGGATGCTGCTCTCAATTCAGCATCTCTCTCCTCCACCCTTATAATATGGCTGGGTCTCTAACCATCCTTGGTGGCAAATCAAGTTCAAGGGTGTTCTCACCATCCCTCGGCTCATGACTTTCCCATTGTTCCAAGTAAGGAAGGAATGGCTGACTTTGTCCCTCAGGGTGGGCCATTCAATTCAGAGAACTGTGCTCGGCCAGCTTTCCCTGAGACGTCCCGACGTGAGAATCATGTCTTGGTTTTTCCTGTGACCTTGCTTGATCTCCACTCTGTTCCCTGATAGACTGTGGTTCACAGCTGTAAGTGGGCCCTTTCTTTGTTGGAGACAGAGCTTATATGTCTCATTTCTTGTTCTCTTGGTTGCTCTGAGGTGACTTCTGAGATGAAAGGGTATCATCATCTTCACTTCACTCTGCCACTTAAAAACTGAGAGTCCGCACCATGCCATCTAAAATGTTGATATTCTATAGCAGGAGGCAGCCCGCGTTTCCTGTTGAAGGCCTCATGGGAAATATTTTAGGGTTTGCATCACAGTCACTCAACGCTGCCACTGGGGCACAAAGCAGTCACAGGCAATACGGAAACAAATGAGCAGGCTGTGTTCCAACTGAACGACAGGACACAGCAACGCGACCTTCGGGGCTAGGCCACAAAACGCTCGCAGCTTCTGCTCTGTTTTGGACACTGAGCCACTGAGGAATCCAGGACTGAGATCCCCTGGGCTGCCATGCCCAAGGCCTCAGGATCCCTGATGAGCTATTGCACAGAGACACACAAGGCAGCTCCTCTAACTGCCACCAGCACCAAGCGCTTCTCCAGCACTGTGTTCTCCATTGCCACGGCCACCAGCCACATGTGGCTATGGGGCACTTAAAACATGGCTGGAGCAAGCGAGGAACTAAGTTGTAAATTGCTGTTTATTTTAATTAATTTAAACTTTACTAATTTATATACTGATTGCATGTTGAAATGATAATATTTGGGATATTTGGGGGTAAATATAAGATAGGATTAATTTTATGTTGCTTTTTCTGTTTTAAAAAATGTGACTACCAGAAAATCCTTAATTAATTACAGTTCACATTATATTTCCATGGGAAAGAGATCGTTTAGGATCATCTCCAAAAGGTTCTGGAGCCCAGCGCTGGTGACTTTGGGCAGCCATCCCCACCTTGGCCAGGTCTGTCACTTGAGCCGTATGATCTTCCATAGGCCTTCCGGGGCTCTGGTCTACACCCAAGCATGGAACAGACCTGAAGTGCACAAGGGCTCCTTGCAGAAGCTCAAGGACATTTTAGAGCAAAGAGAAAGAAAGAGCTCCCTTTGCCCAATGCTCACTGGTCCTCTAGGGTCGCATGGCATTGTGGAAAGATTTTAGTTGAACGATCTTGCTTTAAACACTAGCCAGGATAATTATGTGCTGTTGGATCTTAGGAATGGTTTGGAACCTCTCCCAACAATAGCTTCTTGATGTTAAAAGATTCACCCTAATTGGGGGTGAATCTGTTTATCCCCCACCCCCGATTAAATCTGTGAGTTTTGTGAAGATGTGATTCGCTCCCTGCCTGGCAGAGCTGTTGCGAGGATCAGGGATCAGGGTGTAAGCAGCCCAGCATCTAATGTTCAGTAAGCCAGTAAATGATACTTAGCACTTAAGAGTTCTGAAGGGCAAGCCCTGCAGAAGTCAGTGGTATCTAGAGAGTTTACATCTGTGTGTTCATATGTGAGTGCATGTGTTCAATTGTGTGTGTCTGTGCTGTGGCAGGGGGAGCAGGAGACAGACAAATAAATAAAAAGCAGATAAATAAATATATAACCCAGGAGAAGATGACTACTGTGAGAAAAATTAAGACAGGCAAGGAGCTGTGCGTGTGGGGTGGAGAGGCTGGTTAGGGAAGGTTCTCGACTAAGGGGGCTCCACTGACGGTCGGGTCTTGGCCATGTCTCCACTTTAGCAAGTGCCAGGCAGACACCTGGGCAGAAACCTGTCCTTTAGCACTGCCTCATTTTATTTTCTCTACACCTGTCTATATTGTTTTTCTTGTTAATCCCCAAACTGACCTTCTAGCTCCAGAATCACCAGAGCAGCGCAGTTTTCTGAGACAGCGATTTAGCTGAAGGCCGTTGGCCCCCAATCCATCCTGTAAAGTCGGTTTGCATGTAGTCAGCTCACTCAGGAGTCTCTACCGTGTGCTGCTTTCACCCACCTTATTTTCCTAATGTCTCGCTTTTAGAGCATTTTCTATGAAGTTCATTTAGCCTCTTGTAAAGTTTTGCATTTTCTCTTGCTATTTCTGCCACTTGCTAAAGATATTTCTTATTTTCATGTTTCTAATAAGCATTTATGCAGTTATTTATCCAATCAACCCCTTTTGAGATTTTTTTTTACCTCTGCCCCGGCTTTACTATTTTCCCATATTTATGTGAGGGGTTTACTAAAACAAATTAAACCCACCTGTGTTGGATGCCATTACCGTTTAGACCAGGGGTGTCCCACCCTTTGGCGTCTCTGGGCCACGCTGGAAGAAGAGTTGTCTCGGGCCACATGTTAAATGCGTTGTGTCACGTAATCACAAAGAAATCTCATTATGTTCTAAGTAAACCTACGCTTCTGTGTTGGGCCCCATTTCTAGACATCCTGGGCTGCACCCTGGGTCTAAATTTTAGACCAACACAAACCATTCTACATAAAGCTTCCTGGGAGGGAAGGTTTTGCTACGTGCTTTTAGGTCCATAAAAGTGGGAAAATAAAATGCCGGCACCTGTGTAGGTGTACCGCTCAGGACCACGTTAAATCCACTCAGATTTAAGGCTTTAGGGAGGTTGAGTTGCCATGGCCACACAGGTGAACGGAGACTAGACTGCAGGTTTGCCCACTTCAAACTCAGTGCCTCAATGAAGCACTCGCTGCTGCTCCCATTAATGATTGTGCAAATGGGCTAAGTCTGCTGCCCCTGAGCTGAATAACACACAGTCGATCTGACATTTGCTCACTGCCTCGTTTGACCTTCCAAAATGTCATTTCTTGCTACCATCACCCTTTAATGAGAAGGAGACTTGGGTGAATGAATGAACAAATGAATTAATTATGTAAAGCAGGTTTTATAAACTGAGTCCAGTGATGAAAGAAAGAAAAGCTGAGGTAAGGAAACAGTCGAACAAAGTAACAAAGAAACAGCCACCCTCAGGACACCGAAGCTGGTGGTTCTCAGAGGGGGGGAGGTTTTGTGCCCCCCTGGCGTGTGTAGAAAAGTCTGGAAATGTTTTCTTTTTGTCACACTGGGGAGAGGGTGCTACTGACATCTGAAGGGTGGAGGCCAGGGGTGCACAGGACAGCCCCTCAAAATAAAGAAGTATCTGGCCCAGAACGTCAACAGTTGCTGAGCCGGCGACCCCTGTTTCCAGGCGACTTGTTTCAGGAGGGGCCAACAGGGAGCCCTGAAGATGAGCGCTGACCTTGAAAGGGACAGTCTTCTTCGTCCTGTAACCGGTTTCCCCGCCATGGCCTTCACACCACTTATGGGCCAGCTCCCACGAAAGAAACCCATGTTCCTGCGTTCATTTCCTCAGCCTGAAGTCTTGGGCGAGGCTCTGTTTTGCTTGTCTGTTTTCTCTGGCCTGGTCCCCTCTCCGCCAACTCGCTTTGTGAGCTTGACTCTTGCTCCCCATGGAGACAAAGGCCATTGTGGCCTCATGTGTTATCCCTGCTCCGGGCCCCACTGTCTGGGAGGGGCTCCCAGATCAGGCAGAGAGCCGGGGTCTCTGGCTCAGTCTAGCCCTTTCGGGCCAAGGGCAGCCCAGGAACCCAGGCCCACAAGGGGAGTTTCTGCTCCTTTCCTCCTGTCTTTCCAACACCACGCTCTCCAGTGTCTCTCGTCTTCCTTTTCTGTCTTCCCTGACTCGTCTTTCGCACAAACAGGGGAATCCATGCCCCCCACTGGCTGCCTGACGGGCTTGCCCCATCAGGAATCCAGACCTCAGGACTTGTTTCTTTCCAAATTCCCTTTAAACCCCATTCTCAGATATGGACACTCAAGAAAGAGACAAACAGTCCAAAACTGACCATGAATGTCTGACCGCTTCCAGGAAAAGCTGCCTGTTAACAAAGGCTTTATAGCTGGTGGGGTGAAAGACAAGCGAAAATAAAGCGTTTCAGTGCTTTCCCTCCCTTTGCCTCATCGCTTTTAAATCTCTGCCCTACGACTAAGAGAACAAGGGACTCCTTATGCCCAGCAGGACGATGGGAAAACATGCTCAGGGCTCCAGGTGACCCCGTTGCCTGCTGGTGGTGCCTGCACAAAACACGAGGCCTGGACTCTTCAGTCGAGGTACTGGCTTGGCAGGGGTCAGGGGGAGCCGGGGGGAGGAGTGGAATGCTTACAATGTGTCTCAGGCTCTTCTTTATCTGCATGCCCCTCTTCTGCTGACATGGATGGACAGCTCAGCACCCCCAGGAGGGGGATCCAGTTCTCCATTTGGGGAAGGCCTTACCCTCTCCGCCCACCAGTCTCCTGAGCCTTGGCAATGTATGGTTTGATGCAGCTCCGAGTCCTAAACAGCTCTCTTCTCTCCTCCCCCGCTCTCCCCCTCTCCTCTCCTCCCTCTCGACCCCGACTTATAATCATGCAGTCAGCACTTTCTTTCTCAGATGATCTTCAGCAGGCCCAGGTCCCTTCTGGATGGACAGACAGGCTTTCTCTTGTTGGACACCTACGTTCCCTCTCCTTCCTTTCCGGCCTGGGAGGGCTCCAGTTGAAGTAGCTCCCACTCTTCCTACCGACCCTCACTCTGCTCTCCGGCCTCACCAAGGAGAGGTAACTGTAAAAAGACAAAACAAAACTGAGAATTTCATTGTCAGGCAAAATGCAAAAACATTTCAGGAATGCCTGAGAATCCCTAAGGAGCCCTTGTCTAGAGGGGAAACAAAGGAACAAAAAACACCTAAATACAGTCTGAGCAGCGCTGTCACTGGTGCGCGCCTCCCGGGGCAGAGAGCGTGCCTGGGCGGGGTGCCTGTTTTGATGGCACCACTAGTTTCGTGAACGGTTCTATCTCCCATCGTATAAATGACATCAAACGTCCGTATTAGTTAATAGGTAACATTGCTTTACTAGAAAATCAAAGCTTTGAAGTGATTTTCCATATAATTCAAGAGGTCATATGTAATTGAGAAAATATAAAGTTTTTGCTACTGTTGTTGATGTTCTTTTGGTCTGGATTTCACTCTACTTTCTTTGCTTTTTAGCTTGGTTGAACTTTACCCCGGATTAACCCTTATCCGCAAGCAGGTATAGCTCTGCCACCACCCACGGCCACGATCGCCTCCTGCCGTCACATGTTTGCACAGAAATCTTGGCCAAGTTGTTTCATTTTACACCAGCTGTGGCCTAGCAGAACGATTACCTAATGCAGCCCAATGAAGTGACAATTGTTAAGTGACCTGCCTTGATGTTATCACTGCTGTAGCAGTCTTATGGTACCACCCTCTCCTGCTAAACCTCCTTGTCCTGGTGAGCCCCATCCTGATCTTTCCCTCTAAACACCCACGATGATGTTACCGCACTTAGCCCAAGGTTTTGCTTTGTTTCATTTTCACAGGACATTTATGTGTTCCAAATAATTTTTTTTCTTTTTAGCAAAATCAAGCAGCCAAGCTCCTTGAGGTGCATTGTTTTGGGGTGCTCTCCACCCCCAGATTCAGGACATGTTGGAGATTATGATCCATGATGCGTCATCCTATTTTATGTTAGTGGTGGAACCAGATAGACTCTAGATAGAGCCTGCCCCCTCTGGTGCTTCACACCAAGTTTTTCTGGGGTGTCTGTGGCCATCACAATCCAAAGCAGGCACTGTGGAAGCACAGGAGAGGCCGATGACTACAGCTTAAGGAAATATCAAAGACTGGAAAGATGGGGTGGAGCTGGACCTTTTAGGTTGGGTTGGATTTCAAAAAGTTTAGAACAAGAGAAAGACCTTCCAAGGAAATGGGCACCCTGAGCAGGACACCATGGTAGAGAAAGGCCCATTCAAAAAAGATAAGTCAGTCGATGTGGGTGGAGATTGAATTTCTTGGGTGGGGCATAGAAGTAGGGGAAGCTAAGTGATTGTGTCAGAGCCAGATCATGTAGGGCTTGAAGTGACAAGCTGGGTGTTGTCTTTATTCTGGGTGGATTCCAATAATAAGAGTGACAGGTTTTAAAAACTTAATAATTAGGACACCAACTTTGGGGAGAATGAGGAGAGGGAAAACAAACTTTGTGGCAATCAGGCTGATCAAACTGAAAGCAGGTTAGGTATGAGGAAGTAGGTGTAAAGGGCTGGTATGAAGAAAAGGCCAAAGGTTAGACAACATATATCAAAATATTCTCCCAGTGCAAGGTCCAAAGGAGGCAGTCAACACGTACTCATTGAAGCTGGTTTCCAGGATTTGGGGTATAAGTGGCTGGTGATGACATTTGCTAGGATCCAGGAAAGAAAATTGGGCATTTGAAGGAAGATCACAGACATGTTCTATTTGTAGTGCTTTGGAGACAACCAGCTAGAGATGACTACTTGGCATTGGACATACAAATCTGGAGCTCAGGAGAGGAGATGTACCCCCATCCCCACCCCTGCCACGCAAGTATCCCTACTCAGGAGACCACATTTAGTTTCACTAGGTTTTTTGAGCATAGGCGAAACCACAAAAAATAAATGCTACCTTCCAAGAAGAACATACAGAAGGGAACAAAAGCAAGGGCACATCCTTGAGGAACATCGATATTGGCCACTAGTCAGCATGCTTTGTGAAGTCAACTCATTGTGCCTGCTGTGATCCCCACCGCATCTCCTGAGCCTAGCAGAGCCCTCACAAAAGAGCAGACGATACATGTAAACTGAGTAATGGAGGGACCGTTCAAGAGTGGGGAGACTGCATCTCATCAGAGGAATGGACAGAAATGGAAACTGACCTCTGTTGAGTACCAACCATTTGCCAGATATGTACAAGCTTTACTTGTGGTTTCTCCTTTAAAAGAATAAAATGACATCACCCAAAGCTTCACGAAACTTAAAAATCCAGCTTTGTAGTGACCACAGTATTTGCAGTGTCTGCCTTCCCATAGACTCTCCCCAACTCAGAATATTTTTATGTTTAAGCTTCACTTAAGGAGGCAAGGCAAAATGAAAACCCTTGGAACTTGGAGCACTTTTAACATTTTATTCCATAGAGAGAACTCTCAGATAATGATAAACCTGTGGTTCTTCTGAGCTTGCTGCATTTGTTCATTTAATTGACTCATCATTTTCTAGGAGCCATCACTATACAACATGGGGGAAAGACATGGCTTAACCCACAAGAAGCTTGACATATAGTCAAGATATGAGTGTGCATGTGCATGCATGTTGGTGAATATTTAGCTATAACATAATCTGGACATGCTCAGAAGAGCAAGACTAATTCTGGCTGAGAAGTAGAGGTATAGATGGAAGATCATGAAGTCTTCACTAAAGAAAAGATACGCAAACAGAGCCTTAAATGATAAGCAGATTTTGAGGAGTGTTTTGTTTTGTTTTGTTTTGTTTCTAACCAGAAGGGGCCACATAAACAAAGATGATGAGACACAAGAGTGCCAAATGTGGACTCTTTGAAAAGATGAGAGATGAAGCTGGAGCAGTAGCCCAGAAGAGTTTTAAATGAGGGTGACATGACTAGCTTTATGCTTGGCGATGACCCTTCTGCCAGCTGGTGTGGACATTAGATGAGAGCCTGGAAAGGTGCCTGGACAGAGAGCCTTATGGCAAGGATCCTCCCTTTTCCTCCTCTCGTCTACCTCACAGAGGCTTCAGGAGGGTTGGATTTTGCAGAATGACATCTGTAAATGGAGTGAACCATTAGACTAGATTGTAGACCTACGTGTATGCAGAAATGGCTTTGCATCCAGCAGAGTGCAGGGAGGGGACAGTTACAGGGGCAAAGAGAGTAAAAGCAATGCTGCTCCAGAAAGTAGCTCAATGATTTGGTCTAATTTGTACTTACAAGTGTTGATTTGTCATAAATGGTATTTCTTCCGATCATTATTAGGTATACACTTAACGTCCTAAAGCCCCTTCTGTGTTCTAAAAGACTGCCTTATTGCCAACACTGGCCCCAGCCCCAGCCCCAGCCCCAGCTCTGGGGGAAACGCAAAGCTCTCTTAACTTTGAGGGACCCAAAGGAAGACGCCTCCACCTGGCATAGCTTCTCTCACTGGGCTCTGCTCTCAGTAACCTGCACTTTCATAACTCCGTTAACACAGACCATCGTGCTATGAAACTCAAGTAAGATTTGCAAAGAACTCTTAAGGCTTAATATGGTCCCTAAATTGTGTCTTGGAATGTGGTTTAATCACCTCATCAAGATTCAAGAGATTTAACTATCCAAAACTTTTTTAAAGTGCTGATTTGATTGCTTTTCTCACAGGTACTTTAAGCATTTTGTCCACGTGTAACCAAATGACCTAGAGATTAAATTTCTAGAGTAATCTCTTAAAAGCCAAGAAATAAGAATGGGAGATTTCGTCTACAGTTCAAGATGCACAAGCCCTAGATGTCTGGAAACACAGCCACAAGAAGGGCTGTCGTCTGCCACCCTGGGAAACTCTTCTCCTTGTGCACTTTCTCTCCAAGAATAAAAATGCACACTCAGTCTGGGCCTTGGCAAGTGATTTCTATGCCACAGCGGATGATGGTGTTAGGTCAGGATCTGCATGAGGAGATTTTCAAAGATGAGAGCTGAGTGTGTGCCTTCCGACTCCCATTAATGCCTCTCCTTATACTTGGCATCTCCTCTCCCTTGGTCTAGAACTAAAGCCCTGGGGGAGTTTTCTGAGACTTCTTGGTAAGCAGAAACCCAGGTTTGTTATCCAGAGAACAGCCACCAATCCCCCTAGTGCAAAGTGAGGAAGAGAAATGCCTCCCTAGGAAAACCCCAGCGAAATCTGCAAGGATTGGCGATTTCCCTGTGTTTGGGATTACTATGTGGTAAGGAAGAAGTGAAAATAGACCCACCTAACCGGTAGAGTCAATGTTACGATTTACTCCCCCTAAAGGCTTTATTAGTCCACAAAGCGTATTTTCACCTTACATCTGATTTTTTTTAATCAAGACATTTTCTCCCCAAGAAGTCTATTTCAATATTCCCCAGATTTATTACATTGGAAAAGAGTTTTAATATAAATCTATCGTTTGTAACAACCTATGAAATTAAACTTGTTTTCCTTTCTCCTTCTCCCTATGCTTTACGTCTTATTTTCTCCCGATGTTATCATAGGAAAGAGCACCAGGTGAAGAGTCCAGAAGTCTGTCTTTCAGTCTAGACCCTGCCAAAAACATTGGAAACCTTAGAAGGTCAGTCGATCCTTCCTCACCCCTCAGCAGGCACACTTTCCGAGCCACTCAGTCCACGAGACTGTTGTGAGCTTCAGGCAGGAACCATGTCTGTGAGAGCAATCAAAATCCCACCATAAGCCAAAGTTAGGAAAGGGAGCTTCAATTTTTCCAAAGATATTTCACACCAAACATCATATCGTTTCGATGAACTTATTTTCCTTTCATAGCATCCATAACTTTGGCCCTCAAATAGTTCACATTCTTAGAATTAATTTAATTATAATCTGACTGCTGCATGTATTTCTAGCTGTATTTAAAGTCAACTATGAAGACCAAAGACAACAACTCTCTCACCTGGGAACAAAAGACTTCCATGGTTACTATTCCATGTCAAACTTGATTTAAACTATATAGGATCAGACCAGCGCTGAAACCACTTCAGATCTGTCCTCATATCCTGTCCATTATCATCAGATTACTTTTGCAGTCACCGCTGCTTCTGTAGCGAACACTGCCCAGTGCCAGCTGTGGAGAACACATATCTTCTGGGAACTAGGAGGTGGGTGAGGAGCAAATTAAGGAGGAGCAGACTTCATATAGTTTGTGAATTTTGGGAGGAGGTTGTGGGGAAATTTTTCCTTTTTTTTAAGCAAAGATTCTTTTCAGACTTCCACACTTCATCATTAAAAATTATGAGAATTTTCAAAATGTCTCTTTGTCAGAGAAGATTGGGTCTGGTCTGGTCAAAATCCTAGCAGCTTTCTCTTTTAACCAACAGCTCATCTAAAACCTTTTACCTAATCCAGAACATAACAGAATGAAGTTGGGAAAGTAGGAGCCCCCAAATCAGCTGATAAAAAACTAGCTTTTCTTGAATAGAGCCTGTGTATAATCTTTTGCACTTGTGTATAAACTGCTCAGAGCAACGTCTGTGGAGTTGAATTCAAAATCTCCAAGTGCCAGGGACAACAATTGTATGAGAACAGGCCCAGGAATATATATTGAGAATAGAAAGAGGGATTTTCTAAAAATCTGTTTTGAGACTTCCAGCCAAGATGGAATCATAGGTAGACACACTGTGCCTTCTCACACAACCAAAAGAAGGGCAACAACAAATTTAAAAACAAAAAGCAACCAGAACTGCCAGAAAATCAAACGGTATGGAAGTTTGACAACCAAGGAGTTAAGGAAGAAACATTCATCAAGACCAGTAGGAGGGTCAGAGATGGGCAGCTGGGTGGAGAGGACTCACGGCAAGGTGCAGTCTGAAGGACCCGGGTGGGCAAGGTGATGGCTGGTGGAGTGGGCAGTGCCACATTTGTGTGTGGATAAACTGGGAGGAACAACTGGGGAGTGAGAGAGACCATGCAAATCAGGTCTCCAGCATGGGGAAATAAAGTCTCAAACCTCTGAGTGAAAAAACCTGTGAGGGTTGAGGCAGGGGGAGAAACTCCCAGTCTCACAGGAGAGTTCACTGGGAAGACCTACAGGGTCCTAGAATGTACACAAACCCACCCACCAGGAATCAGCACCAGAAGGACCCAATTTGCTTGTGGGTAGCAATGAGAGTGACTGAAAGCCAGCAGAGAGTAGAGCAAGCAGCATTGTTCCCTCTTGGATCCCTCCCCCACAAACAGCACCACAACACAGTGATGTGCATTGCCCCACTCTGGTGAAAACCTAAGGCTCCACCCCTTACTACATAACAGATGCGCTGAGACCAAAAAAAAAAAAAAAAAAAAAAAAAAAAAAAAAAAAAAAAAAAAAAAAAAAAAAAAAAAAAAAAAAAAAAAAAAAAAAAAAAAAAAAAAAAAAAAAAAAAAAAAAAAAAAAAAAAAAAAAAAAAAAAAAAAAAAAAAAAAAAAAAAAAAAAAAAGGCCCAAATGAAAGAACAGATCAAAGCTCCAGAAAAAATACAACT
>PVJI01020426.1:0-29027 GCA_004026765.1 Micronycteris hirsuta | reverse complement strand
TATATCCCCCTCTCCTAACCCCTCTGGTCACTGTCAGTTTGTTCTTTATTTTCAAGTCTCTGGCCCTATTTTGCTCATTTGTTTTGTTGATTAGGTTCCACTTGTAGATGTGATCATGTAGTATTTGTCTTTCGCCACCTGGCTTATTTCACTTAGCACAATGCTCTCCATTTCCATCCATGGTGTTGTGAATGGTAGGACCTCCTTTGTTTCTGCTGCATAGTATTCCATTGTGTAAATGTGCCAAAGCTTTTTGATCCACTTACTGATGAGTATTTCAGCTATTTTTTCCAGCACTTGGCTATTGTAAACAGCACTGCTATGAACATTGAGGTGCATAGGTTCTTCCGCTGACTCAATCGCTGCTGGATTTTGAAGCCAGACATTATGGGGATTTATCTTTCTGAAACTGGTACCCTTGGCTGATGGGCCCAGTGTGGTGCTTGGGCTCCTCGCTCTCAAGCTATCCATCCTGAATTTTTATGCACCACATGTTTATGTGGGACCAGCCTGTTCCACATTTACACCCCTCCTACCAGTCTGGATTGATGTTGTTTCTTTAATTCAGTAGTTGTCAGACTTCCACTCAAATCGATTCCTGCCAGTTCTGAGTGATGGTTGTTTTATAATTAAGTTGTAATTTTTTATGGTTGTGTGAGAAGGCAAGCTGTGTTTACTTATGCCATCACGTTGACAGGTATAGCTCTTTTCAATGATTTGTTCTTTTTCTTTCTTAGATGAGTTTCAGGTATACAATAAAATGAAACCTTGCAATTTGTGATGATAATATGGATGAGCCTTAAGAGTACAGTGCTAAGTGAAATAGTTCAAAAGGAGAACAACAAATACCCTATGGAAATAAAATACGTGTGGAATAAAACAGACCTGAAGAAACAAAATTAAACAAATTCTGATTTTCTATTTCATTTTGCTCAGGATATTTAAGTCCTCAAATTTTCTACTTTTAGAAATCTTCATTTGTATCATACTTTAATTTTTCTATTTACTTCTTGAAATATTCCAGTTTATTTTTCAGCACTTTCTATTTGCTATCATTTATTAATGTTTTGAGAGTTTATTTGCAAACTTTTATTTTTTATTTGTTTACTTTTTATTGTTTTTAAGTATAGTTGTCTCCATTTTCACCCCACCAGGGTCCCCCACTCCACCCATCCCTGCCTCCCACCCTCGAACTTACCACCTTTTGACTTTGTCCATATGTCCTTCATATGTGTTCCTTGATGGACCTTTCCCTGTTTTGCCCCATTGTGCCTCTCCCCCCTTTCCTGGGGTTACTGTCATTTTGTTTTTTATTTCAATGTTTCTGGTTCTATTTTGCTCTTTTGTTTGTTTTGTTGAGTAGGTTCCACTTAGAAGTGAGATCGTATTGTATTTGTCTTTCACCACCTGGCTTATTTCAATTAGCATAATGCTCTCCAGTTTCATCCATGCTGTCAGGAAGGGTTGTTTCTTTTTTTAACACTTACAAAACAATATAACTTTTATTTTTATTTTTATGTGTGCCTTGCTTACTCCTTTCTTTTTTTATTTTTATGTTTTTCAGTTGTTCCAATTATTTCCCCCTTTGCCCCTCTCTGCCCAGCCTCCCCGCTACTTCCATAGTCAATCCCCAACATATTGTCCATGTCCATGGGTTGCTTGACTAATCCCTTCACTTTATTTCAAACAGTTCCCCCTCCCCTTACCCCTGTCTGTCCATTCTGTGAATCTATGGCTGTGGTTCTATTTTGCAGTAGTTTATTTTGTTCATTAGAATCCTGTTATAGGTGAGATCATGCGGTATTTGTGTTTCACCAACTGTCTTACTTTACTACCATGATAGTCTCCAGGTCCATCCATACTGTAGCAAAAGGTAGGAATTCCTTCTTTCTTTCTTTTGTGTAATATTCCATTGTGTAAATGTACCAGTTTTTAAATCCACTCATCTACTGATTTTTAAAAATTTTATTTTTCCACTACAGTTTATAATCAGTAATATTTTGCATTAGTTTCAGAGTACAGCATAGTGATCAGACAACCTATATATGTTTATACTTTACAAAGTGTTCCTCTGATATGTCTAGTACCCAATTGGCACCATACATAGTTACTACAATATCATTGACTATGTTTCCTATGCTACACTTTACATCCCTGATGCAGATTTCATCCTGCAAAATCCGTGGGCGACCGCAACTGAACGCGTGAATGAATCTCACACAGAGATACGCTTGGAAAAGGAAGTCCGGTGCCACGGGTCTTTGTCTTCTGGTCTGGAAAGACCCTGGGCATAGCTCAGCTGGGCTTTTTATTAGAAGTTTTAGGATGCATTTGCATTGGATTGGTTATTCATGAATTCATGCCAGAACAGGGGTCTTCAGCTAGATCATAAAGATATATGGAAGGGGGATAGATAAGTGGGAGGTTTGTTCAGTAATGTAAACATTTGAGCAAGGAAGAATTTCAGGGATC
The DNA here is from genome assembly GCA_004026765.1 of Micronycteris hirsuta. Classification (NCBI taxonomy): domain Eukaryota; kingdom Metazoa; phylum Chordata; class Mammalia; order Chiroptera; family Phyllostomidae; genus Micronycteris; species Micronycteris hirsuta. Next base: position 26,555 of record PVJI01020426.1, on the reverse strand, counting down.
CATAACAAGCTCCTTGACTCTGGGAGGAAGAGGTTCAGCAAGGTAATAAATTTTTAAGAAGCATGTTTAGCCAGATTCCCATCGGAGAATTCTTTTTCCACTGCCATGAGTCATGCTGGACCACTTGGGAGGGTTTTTTCATGCGGAGCCGTGATCACACATTTGTATCCCGGGGCCGCATTTCTTCATGCGTGTGCAAAGAATTCCTGCCACACATCCCTATGACTATTTTGTAACTACCAATCTGTGCTTTTCAATCTCTTCACCTTTTTTACCCAGTCCTCTCACACCTCTTTTGTCTGGCAACCATTAGTCTTATCTCTGTATCTGTGAGTTTATTTTCATTTTTTTGTTCATTTATGTTTTTTAGATTTTACATACGAGTGAAATCATGTGGTATTTGTGTCTTTGATGGACCTATTTCATTTAGCATAATACCTTCTGGGTTCATCCATGCTGTTGCAAATAGTAAGATTTAATTATTTATATGGCTGGTTAATATTCTAATTTATTTTTGTGCCACCACCTTTTTTATATGCTTGTATAACTTTTAAATTATGTTTGTTTTAATCCTCACTGGAAGACATTTTTTCATTGGACAGAGAGAGAGAGACAAATGTCTATGTGAGAAGGAAACATTGATTGGTTGCCTCCCATAGGTGCCTGACTAGGGTTCAAATCCTCAACCTAGGTATGTGCCCTGACTGAAAATGAAACCCACAGCCTTTGGGTTTATGGTACAACACTCCAACAAACCAAGCCACACTGACCATGGCTATCCATTTACCTATTGATGGGCACTTGGTTTGCTTCTGTAGTCTGGCTATTGTAAATAATGCTGCAATGGAGAAACAGGAGCATATAGCAGTATTTTTTGAATTAGTGTTTTGGGTTTCTTTGACTATATACTCAGAAATGGGAACACTGGGTCATAAGGCAGTTCCATTTTTAAATTTTTGAGGAACCTCCATACTGTTTTCCTCAGTGACTGTGCCAATATGCAATCCTAACAGTGCACAAGGATTCTCTTTTCTCCACATCCTCACCAACATTTGTTATTTGTTGATTTATTGGTAATAGCCATTCTGACAAGTGTGAGGTAATTTCTCGTTGTGATTTTAATTTGCATTCTCTGAATATTAGTGATGTTGAGTATCTTTTCCTATGTCTGTTGGCCATCTGCATGTTCTCTTTGGAGAAGTATCATTTATTTCTTTTAACTCATATCATCTACAAGTTATTTCAGAAAGAAGGTATATTGTTAAAAATTCATAGAAAATTGGCTCATAAATTTTTACTTCAGGTCATAACTTTCTACTAGGTGTATGCTGTGTACATTATGTCATTTTTCTCTTTTCTTTCTTCTTGAGGTATGCTCATATAGGTCATCTGCTTTATTTTATAATGAAAATATTATAACATATTAGTAATAGTAATATTAATCTTTGGATATACCAAATATTTGAAAGGACATTGTGGAGAAGGTGCTAGGGATAACAGTGAAGCAAGAAGCTGAATTTTGGAATGTTGTCTTCAAAACAAACTGTGGGTGTGATTTTTCTCCTTTGATGCTGTATTAGCTTCTCATTCAGAGCAGAGTCAGAGTTGTTAACTTTTGTCATATTTGTTATGATTTGTACTTTTTTCTCACAATCTAATGGGAATTATCTGCTATCTGGCTGCTTGCCTTTCTTCTTGCCTTGAGTGTTCTTCCATGACACCACAGACGTGGCCTCATTATTCCAAAGGTGGTTTATCTGCATCTTCTCTTTGAGATCCTTCTCCCCACAACTCTTCAACCCTTCTCTTCCAAGTCAAGTTCACTAGCTTTGTATTCTGGTACCTACCTCTTTCTGAGACTGCTGAGTTTCCTGAGTATGCTAAGATCTTTAGTGGCTTGTATTTTACTTCAGTGTTTACTCTTGAGCTGTTTCTATTTTTGTTACACTTACGTTTTTCTTCACATGTTCACATTTCCTGGTCTTTCTAAGGATGGAGCTCACATTTATGTTTTTCTTTCTCCTGGTTCGCATGAAAAGAGAGAAACAATTTAAGTGTGGACTATAAGAATGGAAGTATAAATCTATTTCATACAGTTGAGGTTGACCTACAGCTTTATTTTTCTAGTTATACTTGTCTAAAATTTGAATTTATGAATCTGTTAGGTAACATTGACTTTTCAGAGTCCAGAGTGCTAACCATTACACAATGGAACCTAGCATTGACTTTTCTATAAGAAGTTAGCTGTAAGTGAAAGAGGAAAAATTTGATAAATTAAGAAATTCATATGTAGTTCAACCTTTAATATCCATGTAATTGTGGATGAACAATAATTTGTGATAATGTGGTAATAACAACACCTTCTTTGCTATGTGGTGGTGAGGATTCAATAGAAAATATATAAAAGTGTTATTTTTGAAGTTAAGTTTCGCCTCATTTTCTTATATATTTTCTCTGTTTTTATAATGGAATATTGTATGGTTTTATATCCAAGCATTATTCTTTATACTTTTAAATATATTCTATGCTTAAGTTGAATATTATTTGCAATTATCAACATATGAATGATTACAAATTTTAAAAGAAAACAATTTTTTATTTTTAATGGCTCATTTGATTGTTTTTTTTTTATTACCATTCACACTCTCATACCCTCTCCATCTGCATCCATGGCTCTTCCCCCCGCAATTACCACACTGTTCTCCATGTCCAGAAAAAGACAATTATTTATGGTACTCTAGAACTCGCTTTTAGTTACCATAAACAATGATTTACAATAGCATATTTTATTGCTCTTGCATTGTGTACCTACCACGATATCATAGAATTGTATACTTGAAATCTATATAATTTTATTAACCAATGTCACCCCAATATGCTTAATTAAAAATAGTTCTAAAAATGCTTCTTCTTCTCCTCAGTGAAAGCTTCTCCACTTAGATACACTGGGAAAACCTAAATGACCAAAGGATATGATTCCTCAGGCCAAGTGATCTCACAATCCAAGATGTCTGGAGCACATTTGGTCATTACCCCTTGGGGCTATAATTAGCTGCTGCTCTGCTGTATAGTCATTTGTATGTGTCTTTAATGATCCTGCATTGGATCCAGTTTATTTTGGAAACACTGCAAATTTATGAAACTTTGATGATGCTGTTTTCTTGGTTCCCTTGACAAAATAGGTAGCTGGGAGGGACAGAAATAAAATCTATGGTGAGCAAATCAGCTATCTAAGGTCTGTATGTTCCAGTCATGAAAAATTAAGCTTTCCTTAACTCACTATGATGTCAGTTTTCTATGAGGCCAGTTGCTGCTGGCAATAGAGAAGGATGGAGCAGGAATCACACCCATGAATGAGAGTCTCTTGTGTGGTCAGTTGGAGGTATGAGGCAATATATAAGGCAACCTGTACATCTTACCCTCAAAGAATGAGAATAAAACTGTGGAAGGATATCAGGGAAGACTCAGAGTTTAGCCTATGACTATTCATTTTCCTTACCAAGTTTCCCAACTGTTTGACCTCTTGTTTTTAAATTTTACTTTTTTGGTTTCATGTTCCCTCTTCTCTGGTCTGGGGTTTATGGTCAGCCTTGCGAGTTGAATGGTATATCTGATGCCTAGAAGCCTTTTGTCATTTTGTAACCTTCTGCCTCACCTTTTATTCCACTTTTCAGCCCTCATCATCCTAATGGTTACAGCTCTTTTTGACTGATTGGAAGCCATTGAGCATTGTTGGTATGTTAAACAGAGTCTCTGAAAACTGTCATCCACCCTCTAATGGGAACTTTTCATTAATTCGTTCTATGACAGCTCTATCACATTTATTATATCAATCATTTATTATATTACTCATTTATTAATTAACCCATTTGATATTAGTTATATTGTGTGTCCACGATAATCAGATCCAAACATCACATTTACAAGGTCTAAAATTTATGTGAATTGCTGTCTCAACTTCTATTTCTTCTCCTTTATCATCCCACTTTCTTCAGTCATGAAATTACTGTTTCTTCCCTTTCTCCTTTGTGTTCCTCCTTTATTGTTTTTAAAAATTTAATTAATGAACTTTATTCTTTAGAGCAGCTCTTAGTTCACAGCAGAATTGAACAGAAGGTACAGAAAGTTCTCATATACCCTTGTTTTCACACACCCACCCTCCCCTTCTGTGAACTTCCTTCTCCAGAGTAGTACATTTTTTGTCACTGATGAACCTGCACTGACAGGTCATTATCACCTTGGTGTTATACATCTTATAGGTTTTGACAGATGTATAATGAATTATATCCATCACTGTAGCATCATATGGAATAGTTTTGCCTCCTTACAAATCTTCCATGATCTCTTTGTTCAACCCTCCCTCTCCTCCAATGTCCTGGCAACCACTAGTCTTTTAACTATCTCCACAGTTTTACCTTTTCCTAAACATCATGCAGTTGAAATTATCACAGAATATGTAGCTTTTCAGATTGGCTTCTTTCATTTAGTAACATGCATTTGTTTCCTCCAGGTCTTTTCATGGCTTGATGGCTCATTTCTTTTTAGCACCGAATTATATTCATTGTCTGGATATGCCAGTTAATTTATCCATTCACCTATTAAAGTACACTTTGTTTGTTTCCAAGTTTTGGCAGTTATGAATAAAGCTGTTATAAACATCCATGTTTTTGTGTGGAAACACATTTTCTTTTTTCTTTTTTTAAATTTAATTTCATTTTTGTTCAATTACAGTTATTTGCATCCTCTCCCCTCCCCTCCTCCCTTCCCTTCCAGCCCCCCTCCCCCCCCAGCCTCCCTCCTCCCCCTTAGTTCTGTCCATGTGTCCTTTACAGTGGAAATACATTTTCAATCTATTTGAGTAAATACTGAGGAACACAACAGCTGAATCTTGTGTTAGGAGTATGTTTATTTACATAAAAAACAGTCAAACTGTCTTCCAAAGTGGCTGTACCAGTTTTTTCACCTTCACTAGCTTTCTGTTCTTGCAGGTCCACATTCTGGCTAGGATTTGGTGTTGTCAGTATTTTGAGTTTTGGTCTCATCATTAATTCCTTGTACTAACTTCTTTATTGGCTCCCTATATTTATTTAATAATTCTTTTCTTTAGTACAAGCTTGCTTTCTTTATTTTTTTCACATGTTTTATTGTTGTTCAAAACAAACAAGCAAGCAAAATATAACAAGAGACATTGAAATAAGAACAAACTGACAGCAACCAGAGCACAGGTGGGAGGGAATAATGGGGGAAAAAGAAGGAGCATTTTCAGGAACATGTGTTTAATAATTCTTCAATATCTAGATTAGTTTCCAATGTTAGGCAGAAACTAATCTTGCCCATCTTTCTCACCTTATTCTATTCTGTTCTCCTAAGCAATATCTATGCTGTAGACATTCTGCATGCTTTGTTATTAATCCAGTGGACACTAAACTTACCTATTTTTTATATTTTACCACCTGGTTAAAATGACATCTTTATACATTGGAATTATGTGTTATAATACTTACTATCTCTTAAATCTACACCCAACTGCCACATCTATTATGCTTCCTTTCCTTATCACCATAGTTATTTATCTCCACACTTCTCATGTGTTAGAGGGTCTATTCCACTTCCACGACATGCATCACCTAATGTCTGGTGTATATTTATATAAATATTGGATATGGATTGACTTTGTACAACATGGTGTATCTTGAAATCTGACATGTAGTAAGTAAATCTATTTTATTATTTTTATTTATTTTTTTAAGTATAGTAGATATAGAATCTTATACCGGTTATATTGGTTGAAGGTGTACCACATGGTGATTAAACAATTTTACTCCTTACAGTGTGATCATCCCACTATGTCTTGTTTGCTGACCTTTTGATAATTGTCATCCTGAGTCGTGTGAGTTATTATCTCATTGTGGTTTTGATTTGCATTGCATTGATCAGTTGATGATATTGAGCATTTCTTCATGTTTGTTGGCTATCTGTATATGTTCTTTGGAGGGATGTCTTTTCATATCCTCTGTCCATTTTTCAATTGGATTGTTTATTTTTTGTTACTGAGTTGTTTGACTTCCTTATAATTTTGGGTATAACCCCTTCTCAGAAATATCATTTGAAAAAATATTTTCCCAGTCTGTCAGTTGCTGTTTTGTTTTGTTGGTTCCCTTCACTGTGAAGAAGCTTTTTAGTTTGGTTCTCTCCCATTTGTTTATTTTTCCTTTTGTTTATCTTGCTCAAGGTGATGTATCCAAAAAGATATTACTCAGACTGATGTCTGGTTGTTTTACTTCCTATGTTTTCTTCCAGGACTTTTATGGTTTAAGGCCTTATAGGTAAATTCATTTTAAATTAACAAAGTGAATATGTGAGAAGTTAAGACTGGGAATAGAGCATAACTCAAACTTTGGTCTTGAGTAACTTTATAATGTGCCTAAAATACCTCTCTTTCTTCCATTTACATAATTAAGTGAAAATAAAAACTAAAGAATTTATACTTCTCATGAAAAAGGCAATTTGGAAGAAAAGTCTGTTATCCTGAGGAGCTGTTATTGTATGGGTTGGCTTCCTTGTCTTGGCAGATGAACACAAATGCGCACCTTCAGAAATCTCTTGAGGTACCTGCCATAGCCCTTTCTTCCTTTTCTCTTCCTTTTTATCCCGAATGGCAAGGGAAATAGCCAGTGTTACCTGAAGTGGTCAGAAATAATTAAGTGATTTAAATATGGAGAATTGAATTTTATGGCATTAGATTGTTGAGGATAGCAGTGGTGGAAGGGACACAGCCTCATTGGAGCATAAGGCTTCTTTCTGCACCCATCAGGTGGTCTTTGATTGGTATGTCCACTAAGGAGCAAAATTGTTATTGGGAAATATACTTAAAGGATTGGATGCAAGTGCACATATGAAGGCTTCACCTCAAACTAGGTCTAATTTCAATACTTGAGAATAATGGCAGAATCTGAATTTGAGGAATGACTTTCTATCCTTGAAAGTCACTCATGTAGATAGTGTCAATATAGAATAAATGCCATTTATTGTGCCATACTATGTGCTAGTATGTCATTTATTTATGTATTATGTCGTTTATTTCTCAAACACCCTGAAAGTGAAGTAGTATTATCTCCATGTTATTAATGAGAATCTGAATTTCAGAGAGGTCAAGTAACTTTGTCATGCTCACCTAGCAAATAGTAGTGGAGCCTGGATTCAAAAACCAGCTTGGCTGATGTCAAAGTCCAAGCTTTTAACCATTCTGCCATAATGTGTGAAAGTGGATCTGTGATTTTTGTATTTGTAGGATTGAAAAAACTAGAAATGAAAATTTGTAAATGATTTCTGGACTCTTGAATGTGATCATAAAGCCATATGATAACATTACCATGTAGAAGAACCACATACTTTTGGAAATAACTGTAATGTTTCCTTCAGGAACAGAAGCTGACTGGAAAGAGAATATGTCTGAAATGGTAGAACACACAGAAAACACACACAAGGGAGAGCTTCATGTGCTTGCTTTCTGTTTTTCTGTGTACTTCCTTCTCCTGCAAGGTGGTATTTCTAGACTCCTCAAATCATATTAACAGTTCAGATCTTTACAGTGAATCGCATGCGTATATCATTGTGCAGCATAAAAGGAAGTCTTTCTGGTCATGACCATGTGTGATTTTCACAGAAACTCTGTGATCTGAGAGGACAAGTAACAGAAGCAACTGCCTTTTCTCTCTTAAATGCAACCCAATGTCAAAGACAGGAGCAGCACTGAATCAATGAATTACAGGTGAGAGCTTGCTGTTCTCTTTAACTTACCTGGGTTCTCAGAAACAGAGGCTACCATATTTCATCACCTGAACCTTATTCAGCTCTTTCTCTTTTCTCCTGAACTCATTTTTTATATTGTACATATGTTTCCTAATTTCCCCTCCCGCATTGTTCCCATATTTTAAATCTTCATTTTTATCCTGTTTTATTTTTTCTGCACACCAGATTATTCCAGACTTTAGAAGAATAAATTGAGTGTTGGTTCTAGGTATGGAGTTGAAATGCTATCTCATTCCCAGCAAGAAATCTGTCATGAAGCCTTAGGAGCCTTCTCACTGAGAGATGGATTCTCTCTCACTGAGAGTCATGGTCTACATAAATTTTTAAATGAGCAGTTTTCCCTTATGCCTATTAAAACTGTTGGAAAAGGCCCTGGCTGGTGTAGCTCAGCGGATTGAGCATGGGCTGGCAACCAGAGGGTCCTAGTTCGATTCCCAGTCAGGGCACATGCCTGGGTTGCGGGCCGGGTCCCCAGTGAGGGCCATGTGAGAGGCAACCATACATTGCTGTTTCTCTCCCTCTCTATCTCCCTCCCTTCCCCTCTCACTAAAAATAAATAAATAAAATCTTTTTTTAAAAAAGTCCATTCTTCAAAAAAAATAAAAATAAAAAAATAAAACTATTGGAAAAGGTGAGCAAGAGAGAGCAGAATGAAGAATAATACAGATCACTGACCTGAAGGCTAGGCCTTACTACAGGCTGGGGCTATTAATATAACCTCTCAATCAAGAACAATCTACTGACTTTCTATGGGTACCTGAGTATATAACATGGGCTACATGCATATGAATAGTGACAGTTAATTTTTTTTATTTTAAAATATATTTTTAAAGATTTTATTTATTAATTTTCAGAGAGAGGAGAAGGGAGAGAGAAAGAGCAATGTATGGTTGCCTCTCACATGGCCCTCACCAGGGACCTGGCCCACAACCCAGGCATGTGCCCCAACTGGGAATCGAACTGGGACTCTCTGGTTCCCAGCCCATGCAGAATCCACTGAGCTACACCAGCCGGGCATAATTATAGTTAATTTTAATGGGTAACCTCATGTTATATAATTCAAGATATTTTCGTCACATTGTATGTATCTTCCTTCTGTTGCCTGTTCAGTTCTCTCTAATTCCCAATGATCTGGATCAATATCTATGCCCTGGTGTAGCCTTCCCTATCTGCTGTTGCTGATATGAATTACCTTCTACTCCCACCCCCCAAAACCCTTAACAGATATTCATCTTACTATTCACTTTACACGTATTGCATACACATTAGATTGTATTTGGTATGTGCAGAATTCATGTATTTTTGACTTTTCTTGTTCTTTGACTTACAAGAGTTAGCAAAAGAACAAATCCGTATGAAAGAAAATTTTCATTTAAAGCCACAAGAAGTAATGGGAATTTTAATTGAAGTTTTAGGATAAAAAAATTTTTAAAGCCAAAAGAATGGGCTTCTAAGGAACATCACCTTAAATTTCTTTTTTTTTAATAATTACTTTATTGTTTTTCAATTACACTTGGCCGCATCCTCTCCCCTCCCCTCCCCCTCTCCCTCCAACCCCACCTCCCTTCTCTGCCTCCCTCCTCCCCCTTGGTTCTGTCCATGTGTCCTCTATAGTGGTTCCTGAAAACCCCTTTCCCCATTGTCCCTTTCACCCTCCCTCTGGCTATTGTTAGATTTAAACAGTTGTGGAGACCAGTTACAAAACGAGCAAAATAAAAATCTTTACATAAATAATAGTAACAGAAAAAGTAACTACTTCCCCAAATATAATTATTTATTGTACTTGTCAAATGACCTTTCACTAGGCACACATTATATTTACTTGTTGTTAGCCTGTTATATTATTTAGTATTAATAATGGACACTTTGTGAATGTGCTAGTTTCAGTTTTAACCAGGAAAAAATTGCTGGTTTCAATATTTAAATTTAATTACTTTTTCTAGTATTTGTCTTTTGGGAATAAAATCAAGGGATTTAACTGTTGGTGTCCAATACTGACAAATGTGTAAATCTGGGAAACTCAGTTTATTTTGCTGGGTCTCATGGTTTCCATTTGACTGATGACCAAACGAAAACTGACTTTTATATAATTCCATGAGAGTTTTCTTCTCATCCCAATGTGGAGATGTGCTTTTTCTCACTAAGGCCTTGGATGTTTTTCAATAGCTACTGAGTTTCCTGGGTCCCTCCAGCATGCCCCCATCACCTTCTGTTCATGCATACTCTTCCCATCAGTCCTCTGCTGCCCTGATGAGCAGCATATGTGGTTGTCCCCTGCCCCCAACCCCCACTTCAAGCTCCAGGTTTCTGATAATAGAAAGTGTGCACCTTGAAATTGTGGACTATTGGCTCAGGAGGTGACAATATAATTACCATGTGTAAGTGAGAATATAGTGGCATTTGTGCCAGTGATGCTGATCCAGAATGGGGATCAAGACAAGACAGCCTCTGTGAGTTTTATGACCTGGGATGAGTGAGAGCATCAGTCATAGGGTTCTTCGTGTGAAAAGGTCTGGAGTTGTAGCTGCAAAAATGAAGGATGTCAATATTCCTGTTCTACTGTATTTCATCAACTCCTAAAATGATTGACTTGTATTAAGTGTTTTCAGGACCTACTATACTGTAAGTAACGAGTGAGGTGGGTATTGGAAATGAAAAAACATACATGGTTCTCTGATCACCCTCCATATCACATATAAATACAACACACTTTAAAGGACTAAACCTCCAGTGTTACATTTTGTATTTTATGAGTTAAGATCAAGAAGAAAGCTTGTGCACCGTAATAAATTATGTGTTATTAATGTTTGATATTCCTCTTATTTTTATAATCATAGATTAAAAGCATAAAATAAAAACTTCCTTGAACATAAAATATCTGAATGTATTTCAAACTAAGCAGAGTAATATAAAATTTTAGAACGGGTTACTGTGCAGGCAGCACTCAGTACTTTAATGGATAGGGTGATGGCAGTGGACATAAAAGATGTCAGCAAAGGTTGGCTGAGACACTGATGAACTAAAATTTAATATCTCTAGTGTTCCAAATGCTGGTCCTTAATACCTTCATGTATATGGACTGAAAATATCTGTTTGCAAAGCAACTTTATATTTTTAGTGGCTGTTAGGCAGGTGCCTCAGTTAAATTCTGATGAAATCTTCCAAATACATTTTTATTAGGCCTGGAGAAAACCTTGCATCACTAGGAGGCACACGTTCCTTATGAATTCTTGCAGAATGTGGAGGCCAGCTTATGGTTTTGTAGGTGTCAAAAATTATGTGGGAATTAGAGGCACCCAGATAGAAATGGACATGATAAAGTGTGATGGAAAATAGTGCTGGTTTGATTCTTTTTTAGAGTCCACATAATTCTTTTGTTCTACTATATTTAGGGGCTCTCCAATTTCACATACACCACTTTCTCTGTTCAGTTTCAAGCTTCAGCCTGTCCTAATTCAGTCTCAACTCGTATCTCGAAGTTTTCACTCCAGGTGATATGGCCCATCAGTTAGTCATGTTTTCCTCTTATCTCTGCTTTCTGTGAGTTGTGGGAGAAAAGTGGAAAAAGAAAAGGATTATGAGAATATACATAAAAGCAAGATGGAATCTATTGAAAATGAGGAATAGTCAATATTAGAAGTGATTTAAACAGGTGATGAGTGTCATGACACTCATGAATTTGAGAACTGAACATTGCAGTGAGAGTTTTGGTGATAGGTTTAAAACATGTTACAGTTCATATGTTATAATATTATATTGACTTTTGTGTTTTGTTTTTGTGTATTTGGAGAACTGTATTACTATATACTTTTTATTTGTAAACAGAACATTGACATTCTTTGATGTATTGTCATTTCTGTAATCACAATTTCCTCTTCATTTTCTTAATTCTCATAATTGCAGCCACAGCCCAGCTGGGTGGATCAATGGATGGAGGGAATAACTCAGTTGTGTCTGAGTTTGTGTTTCTGGGACTCACCCATTCATGGGAGATCCAGCTTGTCCTTCTGGTGTTTTCCTCTGTGCTCTATGTGGCAAGTGTGACTGGAAACATCCTTATTGTGTTTTCTGTGACTATTGATCCTCACTTACACTCCCCCATGTACTTTTTCTTAGCCAACCTCTCCTTTATTGACTTAGGAGCCTGCTCTGTTGCCTCACCAAAGATGATTTATGACCTTTACAGAAAGCATAAAGTCATCTCTTTTGGAGGCTGCATAGCTCAGATCTTCTTCATCCATGTCATTGTTGGGGTAGAGATGGTGCTGCTCATGGCCATGGCCTTTGACAGATATGTGGCAATATGCAAGCCTCTCCACTACCTGACCATCATGAGCCAGAGAGTGTGCATTTTGTTTATAGCTGCTGCTTGGACCCTTAGCATCACTCACTCTGTGTTCCAACTAGCATTTATTGTTAATTTGCCCTTCTGTGGTCCTAATGTATTGGATAGCTTTTACTGTGACCTTCCTCGGCTGCTCAGACTGGCCTGTACAGATACCAAAAGATTGCAGTTCATGGTCACGGCCAACAGTGGGTTTATCTGTGTTGGTTCCTTCTTAATACTCCTCATCTCCTATGTCTTCATCATGTTTACTGTTTGGAAACATTCTTCAGATGGTTCATCCAAGGCTCTCTCCACTTTGTCAGCTCACATCACTGTGGTCCTTTTGTTCTTTGGCCCTATCATCTTTATGTATACATGGCCACACCCTAGTTCACAGATGGACAAGTTTCTTGCACTCTCTGACGCTGTGCTCACTCCTTTTTTGAATCCAGTCATCTACACATTTAGGAATAAAGAGATGAAAGCAGCAATGAAGAGAGTATGCAAACACTTAGTTATTTACAGAAAGATCTCTTAAGTGATAAGGTTAAGGCGTTTTCACTAACAATGGTGTAATCTTTGGTTTCTATCTTTGATATTTTAGATTCAAGAAGTTTTAGGCATCACATATTGATTTGTATGTTATCGAATCTTTAAGATAATTTTTAACTAATGAATGTATTTATTGCAGGGAACGTGTGAGTCATGAAAACAGTATGTCTACCCATGTAAATTCAATTAAATTTTTTTCAGATATGTTATATAGTTTTCAGTGAACAGGTCTTATATATCTTTTTCAGATTGAATCTTAAGTATTTAAATTTTTGATAGTGCTTTAGATAATACTAGTGCTTTAGATAATAATGCATACTAGTATTCATTATTTTATTCATTTTTGTTGCTGTATTGCAATTGCTAGATCAAATGGTATGATGCTGAATAGGAGTGGTTAAACATCCTCAACTTATTCTTACAAGAAAAGCTTTCAATCTTTTATCATTAAGTGTATAGATTTTTCATAGGTGCCCTTTTTCAAGGTTAGAAAGTTCCTATCCAGTTTGTTGAATTTAAAAAACACATATTTTACTGATTATGCTATTATGAAATAGCAGAAAAACTATGAAAGCTAAAACTAAGCAAACAACCAGAACAGAAACAGAATCAGGGAAATGGACATCACATGGAGGTAATTCAATAAGAAGGGGGAAGGGAGGAATAGTGGGGGAAAGGTACAGGGAAGAAGAAGTATGGTTAGTAGGCATAAGGTAGATGGCGAGAGGTAAAAAATAGTATGGGAAACAGAGAACTCAAAGAACTTATATGCGCAAACCATCAGTGTGAACTCAATGGGGTGGAAATGCTGGAGGGTTGCAGGGACATGGTAGAGGGGGGATGGAAGGGGAAAAATTAGGAAAACTTATAACATAATCAATAAAAGATATTTAAAAAGGAAATATAAAGAATCATAATGATTACTATGAAAAATTATATGCCAAGGCTCAGGATATGCCATATAGTCAGGATAGTGGTGGAGGTAAATGTAGTATGGGCATCCTCCTACAATTACATCAAAATCATAGCTCAGCTACAGAAAAACCATAATTCAGAACTGCCTAATATCTAGCTGAATGGAAGTCCTACAACTAAGGATATAAAGAAGCCACATCCCAGACAGGTAGAGATGCAAAACAGGCTGGTCCCACACCCACATGTGGTGAATACAAATTGGGATGGATATCTCAACTGTGGAGGTTCCCACTGAGAAGTTAGAGTTCCCAGATGACTCCAGGCACATCTCCCATCCAAGGGTTCCAGTGCTGGGAAGAGAAATCCCCATAACTTCTGGCTATAAAAACTGATGGCTGAGTGAGACTGAGGGCTTCTAGAGTCCCAGGTGTTCCTCTTAAAGGACCCACAAAAGGACTTACTAGGACTTACTCACTCTGAGCTCCAGTGTTGAGATGACAGAAGCTCTGAAGGCACCAGGGACATATAGGGAGGAATTGTTTGGCACCAGGGCAAGACCTGGAGGGGTAGCTTACTCTCAGACAAAAGTGATGATAGAGGCTATCGTTCCTTTTTTGAGCCCTTCTTCCACAGAGCTGACAGGTGAGTGCCATATCTGAGTCTCCATCAACCCAGCTATAACAGCTTGCCCCACACTGGTCGTTCCCTGACACCCCACCACACCCAACCTGTGGGCCAGCCCAAGTTGTTTTCAGTGGCTTTTCCACACAAACTGTCCTGTCTTAGCTCATGTTTCAGACTTTCCTAAATTTTCTCAATCAGGCAGTATCCAGTCTCTGGCCCAACCTTTTGCTAAGTGCTCACAGGCCAGGCACTAGCAGAAGCTGGCATTAGTTTGCAGCCTGGCCTCTCCTGGGCACCTACAAGCCCAGCACAATTAGCAGCCATCTATAGATTGCTTTAGCTCATACGTAATGGTCATGGGCAACGATCAAGTGGTGACTGAGTTTGGACTGCATCTCTTGGGAGGCCCAAGACCCATTGCACCCAGTGGACAGCTTCAGCTCATGTCGAAGCACTACCCAACCACCTCCACAGGTGACACATTCAAGGGGCAGATTCAGCAGGCACCAGAAAGTTCTGCTTCCTAGGGTGAGCATCCACACAGCTGAACCTTAACGGTGGTTGGTGGTTGAAGCCAATCTTTGCAGAAGGTTAGCTTGATGGTAAATCCCTTCCATTTACATGCCAACAGTAATCAAGGCTCAATAAGAACAGGAGGGCATACACAGCCCACATGGCAGAGGTCACCAGGAGTGCTGAGCTTGGGTGAACAGGGAGGCTGTGCCACTGCATCCTATAGGACACCTACCACATTAGGCCACTCTACCAAGTCTGGGAGATGTAGCAGCTCTATTTGGTTCATAGAAACCAACAAAGGGAGGCTGCCAAAATGAGGAGACAAAGAAACATGTCCCAGATTAAAGAACAGAAGAAAACTCCAGAAAAGAAACAAAACAAAATGGAGACAGGCAGTCTACTGGATGCAGAGTTTGGAATGTTGGTTATCAGGATGTTAAATGAACTTAGGGTAAGAGTAGAAGAACTTAGTGAGAACTTCAAAAAAGAGATAGGAAACAAAACCAGCACTAGAAAACACACACACACACACACACACACACGAAAATGACACTAACTGAAATTATTCCATTACAGGGAATCAACAGTGGAGTAGATGAAGCACAGGATCAAATCAGAGATTTAGAAGCTGAGGAAGCAGAAAACACCCTATTGAAATAGCAAAAAGAAGAAAGAATCCAAGAAATGAAGAAGGTATAAGGAGCCTCTGGAACAACTTCAAGAGTACCAACATTCACTCCATGGGGGTATCACAAGAAGAGAGTGAGCCAGGTATTGAAAAACTATTTGAAAAAATAATGACAGAAAACTTCCCTAACCTAGTGAAGGAAATAGACATACAAGTCCAGGAAGCACAGAGAGTCCCAAACACAATGAACCCCAAGAGGCCCACACCAAAAGACATCATAATTAAAATACCAAAGATTAAAGAGAAAAAGAGAATTTTCAAAGAAGCAACAGAAAAGCAATTAGTTACCCTAAAGGGAGCACTCAAAAGACTGTCAGCTGATTTCTCAAAGTTTCTATTGAAACGTTGAGAGACCAAAGGGATTGGCAAAAAATATTGAAAGTAATGAAAAGCAAGACCTAAAGCCATGATTACTCTAAGCCATGATTGCACAACAAAGCTATCCTTTAAATGTTTTAAAAATATATTTTGTTGATTATGCTATTACAGTTGTTCCATTATTTTCTCCCCTTTATTCCTCTTGCCTTGCATGCCCCCTCCCAACAGCATTCCCTACCCCTTAGTTCATGTCCATGGGTGGTACATATAAGTTCTTTGGCTTCATTTCCTATACTATTCTTAACATCCCCTTCTCTATTTTGTACCTACCATTTATACTTTTTATTCTCTGTACCTTCTCCCCCATTCTCCCCCTCCTCACTGATAACTGTCCATGTGATCTTCTTTTCTGTGATTCTGTTCAGGTTCTAGTTGTTTCCTTAGTTTGTTTTTGTTTTTAGGTTCAGTTGTTGATACTTGTGAGTTTGTTGTCATTTTACTGTTCATATTTTTTATCTTCTTTTTCTTAGATAAGTCCCTTTAAAAACACTTCATATAATGGCTTGGTGATGATGAACTCCTTTCATTTTACCTTATCTGGGGAGCACTTTATCTGCCCCTCCATTCTAAATGATAGCTTTGCTGGATAGAGTAATCTTGGATGTAGGTCCCTGCCTTTCATAACTACAAATACTTCCTTCCAGCCCTTTCTTGCCTGTAAGGTTTCTTTTGAGAAATCAGCTGATAGCCTTATGGGCACTCCTTTGTAGGTAACTGTTTCCTTTCCTCTTGTTGCTTTTAAGATTCTCTCCTTATCTTTAACCTTGGGCAATGTAATTATGATGTGGTTGGTGTGTGCTTCCTTGGGTACAACTTCTTGGGCTCACTGAGCTTCCTGGACTTCCTGGAAGTCTATTTCCTTTACCAGATTGAGGAAGTTATCCTTCATTATGTTTTCAAATAAGTTTTTAATTTCTTGCTCTTCCTCTTCTCCTTCTGGCACCCCTATGATTCAGATGTTGGAGCATTTAAAGTTGTCCCAGAGGTTCCTAAGCTCTCCTAATTTTTTAAAATCCTTGTTTCTTCGTTGTGTTATGGTTGAATGTTTATTTATCCCTTTTGTTCCAAACTGCTGATTTGAGTCCTGGTTTCCTTTCCTTCACTGATGGTTGACTTCCTTCAACTCTGCATCTGATAGGCTGGCTATATCTTCATCACTTAGTTCTAATTTGGGAGGTTTGATGTGTTCTTTCACTTGGGCCATTTTTTTTTTGTCTCTGCACACCTGTTACGTTCTATGGGGCAGAGCCTTAGGTATTCACCAGGGTGAGTTAACCCTGCATTGCAGCACTGTATGTGGGGGAGGGGGTAGAGAAGGAACAAAGTTGCTTGCTGGGCTCTCTGCCAGCTTTCAGTCACTTCCCCCCTATCCACAAGCAAATTGTGCCCTTCTGTTGCTGATTCCCAGTTCAGTGGGTTTGTGTGTGTTCTAGGACCCTGTGGGTCTCTCCAAAGAACTGTCCTATGAGGCTGGGAGTTTCTCATGCCACTGAAACCCCAACAAGTTATTCCAGTCAGAGGTTTTGAGGCTTCATTTCCCTGCACTGGAACCCTGGATTACACAGTGTGTCTTGCTCTGCAGTTGTTCCTCCCAGTTTATCTCCACACAAATGTGGTATTGCCTGGTCTGCCAGCTGCCACCTTGCCTCATGTCCTCTCCACCCTGGCTGTGTGTCTCCATCCCTCCTACCAGCCTGAATGAATGTTTCTTCTTTAACTCCTTGATTGTTGGACTTCCATACAGTTTGATTTTCTGGTTATTTTTTGTTTTTAAATATGTTGTTGTTCTTCTTTTGGTTGTGCAAGGAGGCAGAGTGTATCTACCAATGCCTACGGCTTGGCTGGAAGTTGCTGTCATTTAGAATTGAAGGACATATAAAGAGCTTCCCAGATAAGTAAAAGCTAAAGGAGTTTATCATCACCAAACCAGTATTACATGAAACGTTAAAAGCTCTTGATGAAAAATAAGAAAAAAGATAAGAGTATGAATAATAAAATGGCGATAAATACATATCAACAATTGAATCTATAAACAATACAAATGAAGAAGGAGAACAAAAAAAGACTCATAGACACAGAAAACATTTTGACAGTTGCTGGATGGGTTAAAAAGGTGAAGGGATTAAGAAATACAGACTGGTAGTTACCGAATAGTTGTGAGAATGTAAAGTACAGCATAGACAATATAGTCAGTAATATTCTAATAACTACATATGGTGTCAGATGTCTAATCACTGGCTGTACACCTGAAACTAATATAATATTGTATGACTATTGTAACTGAAAAATATGTTTTTAAAGTCAAAAAAGAAAAAATACTTGCCAACAAATCAGACAACCTAGAACATATGGACAAATTCTTAGAAACATATGACCTACCATAACTGAATTGTGAATAAATGTAAAATTTTAACAGAAATTAAATCAGCTATCAAAAACTGTCCAACAAAGAAAAGCCCAGGACTAGATGGCTCTACTGGTCAATTCTACCAAATATTTTTTAAAGTGTATTTTATTTATTATGCTATTACAGTTTTCCCAATTTCCTCCCTTTATCCCCCACCCTGCACCCCCAACCCTACAGCATTCCCCCCACCTTGTCCATGGGTTGTACTTATACGCTCTTTGAATTCTCTGTTTCCTATACCATTTTTGACCTCTCCCTGTCTATTTTATGTCTACCAATTGTGCTTCTTACTCCCTGTACATTTTCCTCCCTATTCCTCCCTTTCCCCTCCCCACTGAAAACCCTCCATGTGATGTCCATTTCTCTGATTCTGTTCCTCTTCTAGTTGTTTGCTTAGTTTTGTGTGTGTCTGTGTTGTTTTTCTTTCTTTCTTTTTCTAGATTCATTTGTTGACAATTGTGAGTTTGTTGTCATTTTACTGTTCATAGTTTTTGTCTTCTTTTCCTTAGGTAAGTCCCTCTAACATTTCATATAATAAGGGTTTGGTGATGATGAATTCCTTTAACTTGTCCTTATCTGGGAAGCACTTTATCTGCACTTCCATTCCAAATGATAACTTTCCTGGATAGAGTATTCTTGGATGTAGGTCCTTGTCTTTCATGACTTCGAATACTTCCTTCCAGCCCTTCTTGCCTGCCATATTTCTTTTGAGAAATCAGCTGATAGTCTTATGGGTACTCCTTTGTAGGTAACTGTCTCCTTTTAAAAAGCACCTCTTGGTTCTTTTAAGATTCTCTCTTTATCTTTAATCTTGGGTAACTTAATGATAATGTAACTTCATATGTTCTTCTTTGGATCTAACTTCTTTGGGACTCTCTGGACTTCCTGGGCTTCCTGGAAGTCTATTTCCTTTGCCAGATTGGGGAAGTTTTCCTTCATTATTTGTTCAAATAAGTCTTCAATTTATTGCTCTTGTTCTTCTACTTCTGGCACCCATATAATTCAGATAGTGGAACGTTTAAAGTTGTCCCAGAGGTTTCTAAGTCTCTCTTCATTTTTTTGTAATTCTTGTTTCTTCATTCTGTTCCGGTCGAATGATTCTTTCTTCCTTTTGTTCCTAATCATTGATTTGAGTCCTGGTTTCCTTCCTGTCACTGTTGGTTCCCTGAATAGTTTGCTTTATTTCACTTTGTGTATCTTTCATTTGCTCTTTCATTTTGTGACCAAGATCAATCAGTTCTGTGAGCATTTTGATTACAGGGTTTTGAACTCTCTATCAGATAAGTTGGCTCTCTCCTTATTGCTTAGCTCTCTTTCTGGAGTTTTGCTCTGTTCTTTCATTTGGGCCATATTTCTTTGTCTCATCATAACTGTTAAGTTGTAAGGGGGCAGGGACTTAGGTATTCACCAGGGCAGGGTAACCCTCCTTGCTGCACTGCAGTGCTATCTGTGGGGGAGGGGCCAGAGAGGGAACAATGCAGTTCACCTGCTGGGATCTAGCCCCACTTTCCAACAAACCTTCATGTGAGATTGGGAGTTTCTTCCACTGTGTCAACCCCCACCACAGTCCACAATCAGCTCTGAGTCTCAGTTTCCCATTCAGCTAGCCCCACCCACAGTCCGCCACCTTGCCTCAGTTTCTCTTTGTCCGCCAGTCTTACTGGTCTGGTTGGTCTGGCTGACTATTTAATTCCTTGGTTGTTGGAGTTCCATGCAGTTTTGGTTTTCTGGCACTTCTGGTTGTTTATTGATTCTAGATTGGTTGTTATCCTCCCGTTTGTTGTGTGAGGAAGCGAAGGGTTTCTACCTACGCCTCTATCTTGGCCAGTACTCAATTCTACTAAATATTTAAAAAAGAATTAATGTAAATCCTTTTCAAACACTTTCAAAAAAATTGAAGAGCAGTGAACACTCTCTAACTTTACAAGGACAGCATTACCCTGATATCAAATCTAGACCACGTGTGTACCATTTCCCATTTCAAGATCAAGTAATGGGCCAGAAAGGCTCCATGACTACCATAAAATAAAATTTTACCTCATAACTTCTGGTTTATGCCTTCTAGGGAGGAAATTCTAATATGTGGATTTATGAAATACAAGTCAAATTGAGTTTACAACCTCACACTATCTCTTAAATTAAAGATGTGGGATTGATTGAGAAGGGGTAAAACCTTGAAAATCAAAATGGGGAAATATTGGCAGATTTCAATAAGACTAAGAAATTGAAATATCTAAATTCTTTCAATCTTTTTTACTGGTGGAATCATCTTTTCTTTCTGTACCTGAAGAAATTTGTTTTTGTTTAGCTGAAAAAACCATACTGGCCTCTTCTGAGTTGCTCGCCATACAGAGGACTGCTGAGAATCCTCAATTTCTGCCCTGTCCTTCCCACATTGCTCTAGTCCTACAGTCAGGTTCAGGTCCCAGAAATCTCCAGTGAGTCAGGGACAAAGTAGGCTTCATGAGAAGATGCAGAACACACTAAAATAATTGCAAGATTTTACATATTTATATCAATAGAAATCTGGAACATATGTATGGAAATGAATTCTAAGGGTGTTGGACCAGATGGAAGGAATATTATGTTGGATTGGGCCACATTTAATGATATTATGGCATTAAGCAATGATTATGTGTTCAATATGTTATCTCAGATGGCTGGTAGTGACTGTAATATTTTGCTTTAATTGGTTGACTGCAAACATAGACCCAAAGCTAGCATACATAAAATGAGGTTGATCTGCCAGAAACTCCTTAGTTTATTATAGAAGATAGTATTCTTTTTTTAGTATTCTTTTTAGTATTTATTTTATTTTTTTATTGTTGTTCAGGTACAGTTGTCTCCATTTTTTCCCCACCCTACCCATCCCTGCCTCTTGATGTAATCGTTCCTCACTGTTATTCTTATTCAGTTATGATTTGCTTTCCTCATTACTCAAGGGCCATCCTTTGGCTTTATGGCCAAAAAAAAAATAACTGTAGTAAGGGAAGTAAATGGTAATTTACAGAAAGAGATGTCACCCCCAAGTGACCCATTAACCACTTTTCCCCTTAGTAATCCTGGGAAAACTGAAATGATTTTAGCAGACAATTCCCATAACAGACTGATATCTGGCTGGCAAAACCAAATCTCTGCAGGCTACTTGGTCACTACCCAAGCATAATTAGTGCTGTTAATTAACTGCTTTTACAATGAAAGCATTTTGTGTAACTCTTCACACAAGGGAGAATTATGCAATAGAGAGAAACTTTCTGAATTGTTCTGACTTCCTGAAGATGCAGTTGCCTTATGTCCTGAGACAAAGAAACAAAATTTTCCTTGTTTGATGCATTTCAGTATTAAAAATATACATGTACTGATAGGGTTAGCCTCTTTTTTTTTTTAAAGATTTTAGTTTTATTTATTTTTAGAGAGAGGGGGAGGGAGGGAGATAGAGAGGGAGAGAAAGAGCAGTGTATGGTTGCCACTCACATGGTCCTCAGGGGGACCTGGCCCACAACCCAGGCATGTGCCCTGACTGGGTATTGAACCAGGACTGCTTGGTTCCCAGCCCACGCTCAATCCACTGAGCTACACCAGCCAGGGAGGATTATCCTCTTTTAATGGTAGGTGAATGTAGGCTTCCAAACAACTGTGACAAGAGGGTATAAGTTGGAGGTTTTGTGCTGTGCCTGTTCACCAAACTTTGACTTTAATTTTATCTATTATTTTTAATTATAAAATAAAATATACAAAATGTGTAGCATAATAAATTTTTATAAAATAATCACCACTCAAGTCATTATATAGAACTATATAAGCTGTCCAATTTTATAAATCTTTTTGACTTGTTCAAATTACAACCACCTTTCTCATCAAAAGTAATAACAATTCTGTTATGGTAGAATCTTCCTTGAATATTTTTATAGCTTTATCTTCTTAATGTGCATCCCAAGACACTATAGTTTGTCTTGATCTTGGTCATTTTTTTTTTCATTCGACATGCCTTTCAAATATCTTCTAATATAGAGATTTCCCTCCAACTTTTTTATTTCCTTATAATTTACTTGTTGAAAATTTGGATATTTTGACACTTGATTTCCCATACTCTGAATTTTAATGCTTGCAGATGCAGTGCAGTTCAATATTTCCACTGATTTTTGTATTTTATTTATATTTTACCTGCAACCAGAGGTTTGACCACAATGTTTGATTCCATTTTCATTAAGATTTTAGGTGATCAGGAGGCATAGTTATGACTTTCCCCTCTGTTACTGTGAATGCTCCATGTGTATATATATATATGTGTGTGTGTGTGTATGTATGTGTATATAAATAAATACATATTATATATACATTATATAGAGAGAGAAAGAGAGGAGAGAAAGAGAGATTGAATTGATAATACCAATACAAATTCTATCCAACCCAGTGGGCTTCTTTTTGCCTTTTCTTTTACATATTTGTTTTTCTCTTTTTATTCTCCCAGTGAGAATCTTGAATCCTAACAACACAAATTTATTTATTCATTTGCTTAATCCTACAATGCACACAAAATTATTTTCAAATTAAATTGTTTCCCAAAAAGTTAATTGGATTAATTCTCATTTTTTTTCTTAAAAAATTTTTTTTTTAATTTCTTAAATTGTTGTTCAGGTATAGTTGTCTCCATTTTCACCCCACCATGGCCCCCTGCCCCACCCATCCCCACCTCCCACTCTAAAACCTAACCCCTTTGGCTTTGCCCATGTGTCCTTCATACATGTTCCTTGATAGACCTTTCACTATTTTCCCCTATTATCCCTCACCGCCTTCCCCTCTGGTTACTGTCAGTTTGTTTTTTTATTTCAAAGTTTCTGGTTATATATTATTTTGTTGATTAGGTTCCACTTGAAACACCAATTCAAAAGAACCTATGCACCCCAATGTTCATAGCAGCACAATTTACAATAGCCAAGTGCTGGAAGCAACCTAAGTACCCATCAGTAAATGAGTGGATCAAATAACTATGGTACATTTACACTATGGAATACTACACAGCAGACAGAAAGAAGGAGCTCCTACCCTTTGTGACAGCATGATGGAACTGTAGAGCATTATGTTAAGTGAAATAAACCAGGCCGTGAAAGACAAATAACATGTGATCTTACCTGTAAGTGGAACCTAATCGACAAAACAAACAAGCCAGCAAAATATAACCAGAGACAGTGAAATTAAGAACAATCCAACAATAGTCAGAGGAGAGGTGGGAGGAGATAAGGGGGGGAAAGGGGGAGATGATTTTGGGAACAACTATAAAGGACACATGGACAGAACCAAAGAGGGGTAGGATGAGGGTGGGAGCTGGGGAAGGCTGGGGTGGGGAGGAGTGGTGGGTGGGGAAATGGAGACAACTGTACTTGAATAACAATAAAAAATGTAAAAAATAAAATAAAATAAAGAAAATAATAAAAAAAAATGTTTGTATGTGGTGTGAGGTGGGAGTTCAACTTCCTTCTTTTGTACATATATATCCAGGTCTTCCAGCACAGTTATTGTTACAGTTATTGTACTTTTTAGTTTCAGTTTGGCTCCTTTTTATAATTTCTACATCTTTACTGATATTCTTGATTTGTTCTCCCTTGCTCTATTGATTTTCTATAGCTATTTGAATTTATTTAATTTTATTTAACGTTTTCGTTTAGTAAATCCAATGTCTGTGCTTTCTCAGGGATAGTTTCTGTTTATTTATCCTGGGCATGGGCTATATTTTCCTTTTTTATTTGCATGCTTCTCATTTTTTAAATGGATATTTTGGATGCTATAATGTTGCAATTTTGGCAATCAGATTCTTCTCATCCTCCAAGTTATTTTTGTTAATTGCTCTGAGATCTTGCTGGGTTTTTTTTTTGTTGCTGTTTATTTGTTTGTTTAGAGATTTTAAAGTATTTGTGATTTCTGTATTATTTGTTATGGTATCTGAAATCTCTATTCCTTTACTATGTGTTCAGTTGAAGATTTGAAAGAGATTTTCTTGAGCACCAAGAGCCAAAAAAGAAAAAAAATGAAGACAGAGGGGAAAATAATTAAAAAAAAAAAACCCTCTTCCAGTCTTTACTGGTTGGTTATGGACTCAGGCACTCCTTCAATACCTAGGCCATGTATAACTCTGCAGTAGCCTTTACTTTCTGCTAGAATGAGCCTATAAATCAGTCAGAGGTGAAAGTTTATGGTCTTCTCAGGCATTTTTCTGAGCATGTGTCTTCCCCTGGGAATGCATATCACTTTCTTAATTCCCCACTATAAAAAAGTAGTTTTTTCTAGAACACAGTGTTGTATTATTAAGATAAACTTCATATAAAAGCTTTATAGATCAAAAGTTCTATTTACATTTATTGATTCGATGTCCAATTACGCATCAAACACTGAATGGGCACAGCAACAGGCTGCACATGCAGAGCAAAATGGACACTTAGATCCACTTCTATCGAATGATTTGATTTATGTAAAAATGGAGGGAGAGGAGACAACTCATGAAATATCCCCAGAAACTAAACTGGCACAGATGTCAAGTTAACAAGCTGGACAGTCACCCATTTCCAAAAAGTCCCTTCTCATTGTTCTAAAGGTGTTTAAAACCTAAACATGAACCTTGTGCCTAGCTTATAATTTCCCCAAGAAATAAAAAACTGCAGAGTTGTAGACTAATATTAGTATCAATTTTCCATGCAAAAATGATGAAGAATTTATTTGAAATTCCTTATATTATAAGCTGAAATAAACTTGGAAAACTGCCATTATACTGAAGTTTTATACTCTAAATTCAAAGCAGCCTATTTCTGAAGCATTGCCATTCTGATTCCGTAGGATGTCTTTTCTACAGTGACTTCAGGTATAGTATTGCCCACGATCGTTTGTGTTGGAACTGTGTAAGCCCCATAGACCACCTAACCTCATGGTAGAAAAAATTAGTAACAACAAAGTCTAAATGAGCAGTTTTGAATAACTTCATTTTTCAAAACACTCTCCCCAGTTTTTTCTCACAGGCTTTCAGAGATGTATGGTTTGCTTCATTTGTAATCTTTTGACACAGATGGCTGTTATTCATTTGCCTTACAATGCTTTTGAAGGATGTCTGCCTCTTTTCTAGTTTTGATGTAGGTAAAACAAAGATAAAAAGGCCTTTATAAGTTCTTCAGGTGGCTCTCAGACAGGTTAGAACAAACAAATACAATTCTGTGAGAATAAGGTCTGTCCTGCTTCCCTTGGAGCCATGGTCTGAGAGACTGATGCTGACATGAGGAAGGGGATAGGGGAATGGCCAAAAAAAAAAAAAAAAAAGCTACAAAGCTATCTGACCAATTTTCAGTTACTTCTTTCTTTATTCATCATTCACTTGGTTGCTATAAGCATTTGACTATTTTCCAGAGTTCTGACAAAGTTGATTGTGTGTCATAGCTTTTGCCTGACTTGTCAGTGTTTCTGTAGAGTAATGACCCCTTGGATCTACTTATTCTGCTGTTTGTACTGATGTCAACCCAGCTCGTTTTTTATTTACCAGATGTTTGGTCTTTTTAAAGTTAAGAGTTGTTTATGTATTAGTAACATGTCTTGTCTCTGATGTATGTTGTGAATATTTACTCCCAATCTGTCTTCTGAATTTGCATCTATTTTTACAGTGTATTATATTGATTATGTTATTATAGTCCCAATTTTTTCTCCCCTTTATCTCTCTCCACCCTGCACTACCCTGCCCTCAGCACTCCCACGCCCCTTTAGTTCATGTTTATGGGTTGTACATATAAGTTCTTTGGCTTCTCTATTTCCTCTACTATTCTTAACCTCCCCTGTCTATTTTATGCCTAACAATTATACTTTTTATTCCCTATAGATTTTCCACCCCATTCTCCCTCCCACTGATAACCCTCCATGTGATCTCCATTTCTGTGATTCTGTTCCTCTTCTAGTAGTCTGCTTAGTTTTTGTTTTTTAGGTTCAGTTGTTGATAGTTGTGAGTTTGTTGTCATTTTGCTGTTCATAGTTTTTTATCTCCTATTTCTTCAATAAGTCCCTTTAACATTTCATATAATAAGGGCGTGGTGATGATGAATTCCTTTAACTTGACCTTATCTGGGAAGCACTTTATCTGTCCTTCCATTTTAAATGATAACTTTGCTGGATAGAGTAATCTTGGATGTATTTCTTTTCCTTTCATTACTTCAGATACTACTTTCCAGCTTCTTCTTGCCTGCAAAGTTTCTTTTGAGAGATCAGCTCAGTCTTATGGGAGTCTTATGGGAAATCCTTTGAAGGTAACTCTCTCCTTTCCTCCTACTGCTTTTAAGATTCTCTCTTTATCTTTTTTAATTGATTAA